>CM055825.1:6673502-6678502 GCA_029582265.1 Zoroaster sp. YZ-2022 | reverse complement strand
TGAAGATGGTTCGACGACAACTCAGCATCCAAGACAGGGGAAGGGCCATTGGCTGGCTACAAGATGGACAAACTCAGAGAACTGTCTAAATGTAAGCCAAAGCGTTATCGGCAGACTCTGGCAGAGGTTCAGGACAACTAATGCTGTTCAGAATCGCCCCCGTTCTGGAAGACCCCGATCAACAACAGCACGAGAAGACCGCTTCCTGATGATAACGGCGTTGCGACAGCGCTTTGAGACCGCAAGACATCTTCGGGATCAACTCAGAGCTGCCAGAGGCACCAACGCGTCCGACCAGACCATTAGGAATCGTCTGCGAGACCGAGGTTTGCGATGCCGGCGTCCTGCAGTCCGACCACCGCTACTTGACCGTCACAGAAGGGCTCGCTGAGATTGGTGCAGACGTCATATCCGGTGGAACCGTGGTCAGTGGGCAGAGACAATGTTCACAGATGAGTCACGCTTCTCGCTCCAGTTCAATGATGGCCGGGCTCGTGTTTATCGTCGTCAAGGAGAGAGATTTGCTGATGTCAACGTTGCTCAACGTCTACCATTTGGAGGAGAAAGTGTGATGGTGTGGGCGGGGATATCCATGAACCACATAACCCCTCTGTACGTCGTCAACGGAAATTTGACTGGTCAGCGTTATCTCAACGAGATTGTTCAACCGCTGGTAATGCCACTTCTGCAGCGGATTGGACCAGGAGATTGGTTCCAGGATGACAATGCAAGACCTCATCGTGCCAGGGTGGTGACTGACTTCCTGCAGCAGCAGAAAGTTCTGCACATGGATTGGCCTGCATATTCACCCGACTTGTCACCCATTGAGCATGCGTGGGATGAACTAGGGCGGCGAGTTCGATCAGATCACCTCCCTGCCGTCAACCTCCGGCAACTGGCTCAGCGATTAGTCGCAGAATGGCAAGCGATCCCTCAACGTTATTTTCAACGCCTGATGAACAGCATGCGCCAACGTTGTCAAGAATGTGTGAATGCTAACGGTGGCTACACCAGTTACTGAAGCTTTTGCGACTTCTGTGAACATCATTTTGGGGGGTACATGACTTTTTTTCATCAGGGTAATAAACTAGTGTCTAATCAAAAGTTTTTTGTTTTGTGTTTTCTGTTTTTGAGTCTTCAAAGAATTATTTTATCATTAGTCGTCACCATTTTAGCTCGCTAGCTTATATTTATATGCACAAATATTTTTGACACTTAACTTCTTTTGAGTAGTATATATAAAATACATCCTAACAACTGTTAATTTATTCTTAAATTTTTTATGTTTTACACAATGTTGCCGAATGGAAACATTTTTCTTTCTTTTTTATTATTTTTATCGAAATGAGTCATACGTGTAACACCTTTTTCCCTTTGTGTCGGTTTTGTATGTGTTTTAAGCGTTGTTTTATTGTATCAATGTTTATATGCAACTTTGACACTGTCTTTTTAATTCTAGTTAATTTTCACTTATTTTTGTACTGACCTTGTAATTTGACCTTCGGGTCACAATATTGTGTCATTTTAATAAAATTGAAAATTAAAGATTCAGTACTAACTTGTGTTAAGTAATAAATTATAATTCGATTTTTTGATTATTTGTTAATTACCTTTTGTTAGTTATACCTTTTGAAAAGGGATTACAAATCAGAATTGGGAATTGATTATCAAATAAACGAATTATTATCAAAAATCTAACTTAATGTAAAGTAGTGATCATCCCGATAAATAAATCTGTCGGAAGTGTTTTCACCTTAAAGAAAAGGAGGGTTGTTATGTCTGATTTGCCGTCCGGCAACTTTTTGAAAATAATTCAAACAAGTATGCCAGCCTGTAGGTCTACGTCTCTTTTGCAATTTTCAGTTTTGTTTTACGATGGCTGTCCCCGCACCAATCATTCTCTTGGGGTGACTGTTCGTATTCATATGCTGCTGGCACAATATTCCTTTCAAACTACGTATTAAGAAGAAATCCCTGTAAACTTTTAAATCATCTTTTTAAACCAATCATTTCCGTTACAATGTTTCTATATAAGTTTATTATTAGTCCACGAAGACCGTCATGTTTGTCGAATGCAGGCAAATGCAAAAGCCAGTATACACATTTTGCAAAATGTCTTGGGCCTATCTAAATCGAGATAAAGAACGATATTAAAACCAAACTTGTTTCCGCTAAAACCAATCCTGTCTTCATCACTCTGCAAAATAATGACATCAAAACCCACACGCATTTTATGAATATAAAAGTAATTATTAAAACGTATGTCATCTTTTTCATTTTCTAGCTCTCGACGGGACTGATTTACATCCATGGTGGCTACTGGACCTGGGTAACGAACACTGGTTGGGTAAAATCACCATTACACTCAAGCCATACCCTTACGGTAATTTTATAAAACTTCTCAATTCATCAAATTTAAAGTTGTTTCATGAAATAAAGGGGTAACAGAATGTGCAGGATTTAACCTGAAGTGAACAAAGAGCATTGACTCAGCCGAATATTCTCTAGTTGAACCAGCTGCTGATTCTACATTTAGCATCGTTACTTAGGCTATAATCCCTGGCTACACGGCATGCATAAGTTCAATGATTTCTGACGAACACCCCAGAACTAAACATAGAGCCAACATATGTTTAGATAGCTGAGTTCAAAGAACACCGTTACGGTAATCAGTTGTAGCAGGTTCATGTCTCCACAAGTGTTCTTCACTTGGACAGAAAAAGGATCATAAGCCTATATCCCAGTCTTATGTATTTTGAAAATAAATTACTTTATTAATTAATTCGGATTGCGTTGCAATGTTCCGCATACTATATGCATTATAATTTCGTTATTTCAAATTAGCTATGTAAAACTGCAAACAAATTGCACAATTAAAATAACTTGTGCCACCTAGGATAGCTTTAAAAAAAAACTTTTTCTTCTTCTTTTAGAAAGTTGTAAGCTAGAATATATAGATGCCAACTTCGTCAGTGCGGTTGTGCGAGCTGGGAAAAGCTCAAGCTACACGGAAAACGATCGGTGTGGTAAATCGGGTACATCGACACCGTCTTATGGTGCGATGATTGAATTCGTGTGTGATTTACCAATAAGGGCCAGGTACGTCAGCGTGGATACTACCGGAAAATTTCTGCAGATTGCTGAGGTTACGGTCAAAGAGTATGCGTCCGGGGATTGTGCCACAGATTTTAATACAATCACAGGTAGGATTTTTTTTATATACGAAGCGACCATATTGTTCTGGTTTCAGAACAATATGGGATTTGGATTTAAATTCAGTGTTCAGTAGCTGATCTAGATGTGGGAATGCACATGTTAGGACTTTAAGTTTAAGTTTGCCAACAAATCTGATATTAATAATTGCACTGGTTGGTGGCTCGTTAACATTAACCTTTTAAGGGAGAAATCAGCAGGTGCTCTACTGGTAAAATTCGTTATTTAAGAACACTCCCTTAATGTGTATCCCAGTTCCAAGAAATGTTTTTTTCTTGAAATATGGCCAGGTACCGGTATCGTTCTGAAAAGAACTACAACTTCGTTCTGAAAAGAGGTTACAACTCTTT
The DNA here is from genome assembly GCA_029582265.1 of Zoroaster sp. YZ-2022. Classification (NCBI taxonomy): domain Eukaryota; kingdom Metazoa; phylum Echinodermata; class Asteroidea; order Forcipulatida; family Zoroasteridae; genus Zoroaster; species Zoroaster sp. YZ-2022. The sequence goes on along the minus strand of CM055825.1, from coordinate 6,674,939 downwards.
TAAGAGCACTGTCTATAAAAATCTATAAATATATATAGTTTTGTGAAGGTACCTTACTGTTTTTGTTACTTTGTAAAGTTTTGAATAGAACCTCACAAAGCACAAATCGTGACAAATATGCTCGTGCGAAAAAGGCTGTTGACGGCAACATCAACAAATATTCTTCCACAGGTAAGCAATATAGGCTAAACTGATTAATTAAGGCATAAATCTGCATTATCGCAATCAGCTGTTTTTTCCAACGCAATTCAAACATAAAAAAGTAACAATTTAAATAAATAAATTCAATATTAAACATACAAAATTACAGTGAATATTTTTTCCCGTCATCGACTGTATTATTTCTTATATTTGACATTTTTGTTTAAAATACAGGGTACCTTCGACAAGTATTACTAAGAAATAAACAGTGTATAATATTTCATTTAGTTTTACGTACGACCGTAAAACTAATTAAATATAGTACTCTTAATGTATTTATTTTTTTTTGGTTTGGAAAATCAATGAAATTACCTGTCTTTCATAATATACGAGAAAGTTTTCGAATCAATCTCTTTCAGCTTCACCATAACACAGACAAGAAGAACGTGTAAAGTTTGAAGCCAAAAGATCAATTTCTACAGAAACGTGACGAATATATTAAATCAAATGTGATACTGGAATTTTTGTGCAATACCGTTGCTGCTGTCATTCTCCTGGTAAAGCGGCAACTCAAAGACAGTGTATATCAAATGGTTCAATAACAAAACCTCACACAGTATGTTTTTCTCATCCTTTTTTCCAAGATTCCGATGATGAACACCCGTGGTGGCAACTGGACTTGGGTGAAAAACTCTGGTTGAACAAAGTCACCGTCACCCTCAGAAGAGATTGCTGCGGTAATGACTAAAATGAATTAATAATATAGTGCAACTAGCTGGGCCGTAGCGATGGCATTAACTTTGGGTGTGGGGGTAGGGGAAGTCAATTTGCCGACTGATTCCATCGACAGGTACAGGACTGAAATAGGAGGCTGAGATGTTTAAACAAAAATAACACTTTCACTGGAGGAGAGGGGGATAGGGAGCGGACGTGAGACATTAAATCACCTCAGGCACAAAAACTACATGTCTGCTTCCATGGGTTGATTTGGTGGTTTATATGCCGACTGAGGGTCGATTTCGTGGTTCATTTACCTACTGAGGCTCTAAATACCGAGTGAGAACAAATGTTGGGGTCCCGGTATATTTTCCCTCCCTACATCTTTCGTTTTGTTTTCATAATCAATATTGGTAGGTATATGTATATATTTTTATTTTAGAAAAACCTCCATCCACTTAATGACTTTCATACATTTATCTGCATATGCCATATGCGTATAATTTATGGAAATAATTGTGTGAAAGAATTTAATTGAATCCATTATTCAGGATTTCACTTCATCGCTGCGGTTGTACG
>CM055825.1:6638806-6673002 GCA_029582265.1 Zoroaster sp. YZ-2022 | reverse complement strand
TCCCATCCGTGGTGGCAAGTGGACTTGGGTAATGATTTCTGCTTGGGTAGAGTCACCGTCAAACACGGTAAACGGCTATTATTATTATTTTATATTTTGTTTAAATGGACAATATCGTCACGATCAGCAATGCATGGAATCGGAGTGCTAGTTTTAGATTAACTCAGTGACTAAAAATAATACCCCTTAGATAAGAGCATATTACCGTTGCTGCTGCATAAACGAGTCAGTAAATTTCAGTCACTGTGTTCTTCTTATACTAGGACACCGATTCCATGCCCCGTTAAAACTGCTCTGATCATGACGATACTGCTCTTTCATATATAGAAATTTTATGTTTTCATCGACATGAACAAGAATTACAAAGGTACGTGAGTTAACAGTTCATTTGGTTTTCATAACTATGCTTTTATCAGACTTAGGCGTACTGATGAAATAAAATACGTAAAATAAGTTACATTATTCAGGTAACTATAAGTAAATAATTCAGCTCACCCTATACCGTTACCTGATTTCACAAAATTCTGTTTAGGACGTAACCCTTTCCCTGCAACAGTTCGAGCTGGCGTGAGTTCAAACTACTCTGACAACAAACGATGCGGCTCACCGACTACGACGGCATATCTCGATGATTGGATCGTGAATGAATTCCTATGTGACCCAGCATTGTCCAGGTTTGTCAGTGTGGATATGTATCCCTCCCCATCTGGTATTGTCGTTTCCGAAGATGATATAAGTCTGAAGATCGCTGAAGTGATGGTCGATGAGTACAGGTTCGAACTAGGCAAATGTGCCAGTGAAAATGGTAAGACATTTATATTTATGATTATTGCTGTTTGTCTGTGTCCTTCCTAAGTTCTAAAATACGTTGGTCTTCCTATTAATTTATTTTAATACTGTTGTTTTTATTTCAGACCCTCCACCAAGGACAAAGGCTGCATACGTCAGAAAGCTATTCAAAGGCAACATGATTGGCAATGGTAACCCCCTGTCTACTGAGATATCCAAAACTCAACAACAATGTGCCTGGAATTGCATCAACCATGCTCTGTGTAACTCATTTGACTTTGCGCCATCAAGTGGCGAGTGTCATCTTTATAGCCTGCTCTCGAGCGAAATACATCCGAATCCAAATGTCAACTTTTCAATCTATCAATTATCAGTACAATGATTAATTTTCAACACAGTTTTCTGACAGTGGTGATCTAAAGTTATCATAGATATGCCACTTATCGATATCTGGATATATTACTCTTATTGGTTAGCAATTTAGCACATTATCATCTTCAATTTGCTACCAAATATAATGTCTTAAATATTTCGTAAATTAGACTGTTATCACATATTTCAAATCTGTTTTAAGTAGATGGCTGCGAGCGAGCTTTTGATCTTAAATAATATATTTTGCTTACCTGTTTTAAATACACTATAGCTTTTCTGTGAATGAGCTTTTGATCTAAAATATATTTTAAGTAGGAGTTGAAGCTTTGCATGGTGGAAGTACAGTAGGAGTACTTGGCTGTGGTTTGAGGTAGTATGCCTTGGCTGTGACTAAGCTGTGAGTGAGCTTTTGATTTCATATAATTATATTTAAACAAATTGCTGACCTGTTTTAAGTAAACTATACCTTTGATGTGAGTAAACTTTTGATATTAAATAAATTTAAACTAGGATTTGAAGCTTTGCATGGTGGAAGTACAACAGGAATAAAGTTTGCAGTAGCACCAACTATCTCTTAGGAGTTGCAATAATTGTTGTTTCTGAGAAGAACCGGTGGTGAAAAACTTTTTATATTTTATTTAAAAAAATATATTTTAAAAGTCATTCAGTTCTAACTGGAAAACCTTGGCTGTGGTTTCAGGTAGTATGCCTTGGCTGTGACTAAGCTGTGGGTGAGCTTTTGATCTCACATAATTATATTTAAACAATTTGCCTGTTTTAATTAGACTATACTTTAGCTGTGATTGAGCTTTTGATCTGGAATATATTATAAGTAGGAATTAAAGCTTTCATGGTGGAAGTACAGTAGGAGTACTAGACTTGGCAGTGGTTTTATGTAGTATACCTTGGCTGTGACCGAGCTTTTGATCTCATTATAATTATACTTGCTTACCTGTTTTAAGTAGACTATACCTTTGCTAATCTATTTTAGTAAAATACATTGGCTTTTAGTCGAGTCAGTTTTTGATTTAAGTACACTTATTTCAATACGAAATTAATCCGTGTTAAGGAGATTACCTTGGCTGCGAGTGAGCCTTTGATCTTAAATTACATATTTATAAAATTTGCTTACCTGTTTTATATAAAATATACCTTTGCTAATCTGTTTTAGTAGAATACATTGGTTTTCAGTTGAGTGAGTTTTTGATTTAACTATTTCAATAAGAAATTAACCTGTTTTAAGTAGACTACATTGGCTGTGAGTGAGCGTTTGATCTCAAATGCACAATCAAAAAAGCAGCAAAGGCTGCACCATAGAAAACATCAATTTTGTACGTTTTTATGATTGCTGGAGGGCAACCTTTGGTAAATTCGACAAAACAATTACCTTTTTCTCTAACACTTTCAGGATGATTGATACTTGCACCACCTTAACGCCAATTTCATTTAATCGGCTGTTGATTAATAATGTTGTACCTTCCCTTCAAATGTAGAACCTTTATACTGCACCAATAGACCTTATGCACATGACGTCATTTGAGTAGGGCGCCCTCGGCTAGAGGTCAAAAGAAGGTTGCTCATTGGCCCAATCTGTGCGCCGCGCGTATATAGATGTGCGTTTTCCATTGTTTCATCATCGTTTTACCTCTAAGATGGCGGCGTGATGACGTCAATGCATAAGGTCTATACAACCTTCGCCGCATCTGTAGCTTGCCTTAAAATAAGTTACAGTCGTTTATTAATAACATGTTTACTTTAACAATAAATATTAGGACATTCAACAATAACGGTAAATTAGGATTTATATAATATAAGTTTTCCCAGCCAATTTCAACCCTTATTCAGTCAATTTAATACCACCACTCATTCAATATGATTTGAAGTTGAATGTTCCTTTACATCATCATTCAATCAGCAGTACAACACATTCAAATTCATAAGTTGAGGATTGTATTTTTTATTTAACCCAACTCATCGCCAAAATTAGTACGTTCCGACTGAAATTGTCGCCAAGTTCATTAAAATTCGTCAGAACCAGTCGCAAGCGATTGATCAATAATTTAATTTCATCAATTGGCATTCATTTTACTTCTTAGGCCCGTGTATGAAATTTTAGGACAGATTCATTTCTGTCTGTTTTGCCTATAGCGCGTCAGGAGATTTCATGCTGTAGAAAGCAACAGCCAAAAACAAAAAAGGAAGGGTAAAAATCAAAAAAAGTAAAACTTAACAGAAAGGTGAAAGAATGGCGTGGAAATATTGCAAAGGGGAAAAAATCTGTTATGCAAGATGACCCGTATATGTATTACTCAGATTTTTGTTTGGTACTTTCAATTTTTTGACATTGGAATAAAAATCAATAAATTGGATTGCGACACAAAAGAAGAAATTTTGAAAAAGATTTGAATACTCTTAAAATGAAACTGATTGCCCATAAACGAAAACGAAAACAACAAACTTGCACAAAACTCTTTGCGAATCGATGACTGTTAATTTGACTGTATCCATCGATGTGAAACATCCAATTTCAGGATGAGATAACATTTGTGAATGACAGTTACGAAATAACGACTGTTTTGAATTTAATTCGAATGCAACTTTTATAGAAAAGGAAGCCCTATTTTAATCGAATCAGTAAAACGTATTTGTGAATGACAGTTACGAAATAACGACTGTTTTGAATTTTATTCGAACGCAACTTTATAGAAAAGGAAACCCTAGTTTGATCGAATCAGTAAAACGGCTTGAATTTGAATTTTCTTTTGAAATTGGCCGGGAAATCTTATATGATAGACTAACTCAAAAAATATGTAGAGTTAATACTGAGTGATGATTGTATTAAACAATAGAGCCCATCCTTGAAATTTATGACGGAATGTTATTTTTGGCAATTAAAGTTATAGAAATAATAAAACATTTCAAAAATTTGCGAAACCAAGTGTTTGCCTGTACTGCCTATTGAGAGCAAAAAGAATACTGCCCTCTTTTGACCAGAATAAGAAATAAAATATTAACAAAAGCATACGTTTTTGTGTCGGATCTATTGATAATTTCATGTTATCAGCATCCTTTCTGAGAAAAAAAATGCACTTCAAACCATTTTACGGATAAATGACGGCTATTTAATTTTTCAGCACATTCCATGTATCTTTTTGTAATTATTTCAGAAACAGATAGGCAATCCTTAATCAATATTTACGTTGATCATTATTCGTTATATTTCTCTTCTAATTTAGAAACCTTTCCACGATATATTTCCGACCAGTGACTATTTAAGCCAAACCAGAAAGGGGAGAAATAGATAATAAGCTGTGCGTGACTATGAGGATCACTGTTGCGTTAATCACATCTCCAATCTGGGCACGAGGTTGCGAACCAGACTGGAGCAATGTCCACGGTCTTGACTCATTTGCAGCATATTGCTGGTTAGCCAATTAGTTCTCTCGTTGGTCGTGCATGTACCACACGTCTAGTTTAATTTGTCAGCAAAATCTTTATTCATCAATAAATATACCCAATTCTTATAGAGATATTTGAGTTTCAAGCAGGATGGCCGTTGGCCAAGGTGTTAGGAGCTTGAGAAACTTCTTAATATTTGTTACGGTAATTGCGTTGTTTGACGTCTGCTCAATCTCTTGCTGTAATTTCGTGGGTAAGTAAAAAACTAATAATTATTATTGTTGTTATTATTATAGGTTTTTCCGGCGAATTTGAAACCGTTTTAATTCAAATTAACACCCAACTCATTCAATTTGATTTCAAAATGAATGTTAATTTACACCAGCATTCAATTAGAAAAAAAAAGAAACAATAAATTGAGCATTATTTCGTTATTTATCCCGAATCTTCGCCAAAAGTGTCATTAAGTTCAATTTGAAGAGAACAAGTCGCAAGTAATATAATACAAAGTAATATACAAAACAAGTGAGTGGCACATACATACATGTACATAAGGTAGTAAGGGTGCAGCATATTTATGGTTTGTTGGTGGGGGTGTAATGTAATGTACCGCAAATGAGTGGTACATTTATAACGCAGAATCATAAAACATAGGTACAAATGCAGAATATTTTACTATGCCATGTTCATTTGTGAAGTTTACGCATTATGCAACATTAGCTTTTCCCCCGAAAAATTGTTTGAAGACTGTACACCAAATAATATTCTTAAATATTGAAAAATTAATGCATTCATCCAACAACTAACTTCCCACTTTATTCTTCACTAAATTCATTATTTTTTTTTAATTACTTAAAATTAAGACATGAATATGATTTAAAATAATTATGTTTTAAGTAAAATCGTTAATTCTAGTTAAATATTTTCCGATAAGGCCCCAAAAATGTCTCTGGTTTCTGGTCTCCGCGCGCAACGCCTCAGACCCGATGTCGGCATTTCTTCCTATGAAACGATGTCCAATTGCAGCCAACATTGCTGGATCGATTGGAATTCTGCTGTGCCGTGTTTTAAACGTGAACATGTTGAATATTCTTTTTAAGGGTGAAGCTGCAACCTTTTACGTTTCGAATTAAAATTATAAGGCCTTATTCTGAACAATCATAACCACGTAAAATAATTATGTTTTCTGTAATATAAATTATGCTAATTTACATCATTTACATTGTTTTGTGATGGAAATCAACTATTGTCAAATAAGATTTTCACCAACAGAAATAATTCCACCATGCAAACCTTCAAGTCTTAGAAATAATTATTATTAGTTTAATTTCCATGCCTATGTCGAGTGCATGTATTAGGCTTCGGAATGAATTATCCAAATGGCCGTAGCCTATGCTGATTATCACTTTTTAACTCGTCAGCCCAACCCCTCTACAAATACCCAAATTATATTAAGAAATTGTCATGAATAAAGATATGAAAGTTTAGGTCCAGGAAGACAACAATGTAGGTTTGAGTGATGCGATGCTTTTGTTCCATAACATATTGACAGACAAACGTAGACTGAAGTGTGCATTTCGAGTATTATGTGAGTGAATGTTTAGCATAGAATGGTTAGCATAAAACATGAATTGTGGCAATGCATTTTTCATATATTCGAACATAAGTTTATCTAAGTTAAGGTAATAAAGATCAGCAAGTTTTTACATTTTAAATTTTACAAATAGTGGAGTCCGGCAGGCCAGCCACGAGTCAGTCGTATGCCAAATCGTGCGTGTGAGACTTTTCCATGATTTTTTAGGCTTGTGTGTAATGACTCCTTTCAGTGCTGTGTTATCCTGTAGTACCGGATACTATACATTTGCGATAAGGGTAAATAAAATTAAATACATAAATTCTCCATATTTGTCAACAGTACATTAAAAATATTTTGCAGGTTTGAACTCGTGTCGACATTACAACTTCAGAATTACACTTCAGAATATAGGGCGATATTATCATAAGTCTATTACCTACATAATAGGTAATAGAATTCTGATATTTAATATACTTTATATATTATTCTTTTTACTCATTTGGATATATTATAACTGTAACGAAAACTGCTATAGCACTAGCGCGGTACGATATTGTTTGAGCTAAAACTCGCATAGTTTGTAAAAAAAAATAATAATAACAACAATAAAGGATAAAACAAAATATAATTGCTGCTAATCAGGGCAAACTGTTGAGCATCACTCCCAGCAGAAGGCGTTGGCAGCAAGACAGCGAGTGATTTGTCGATTGAGCAAACCAAAATTATAGCAGCTTTCACATTTATATTGTATAGCATGTCTGTAAATATAAATATATGAATAAAGATATGAAAGTTTAGGTCCAGGAAGACAACAATGTAGGTTTGAGTGATGCGATGCTTTTGTTCCATAACATATTGACAGACAAACGTAGACTGAAGTGTGCATTTCGAGTATTATGTGAGTGAATGTTTAGCATAGAATGGTTAGCATAAAACATGAATTGTGGCAATGCATTTTCATATATTCGAACATAAGTTTATCTAAGTTAAGGTAATAAAGATCAGCAAGTTTTTACATTTTAAATTTTACAAATAGTGGAGTCCGGCAGGCCAGCTACGAGTCAGTCGTATGCCAAATCGTGCGTGTGAGACTTTTCCATGATATTTTAGGCTTGTGTGTAATGACTCCTTTCAGTGCTGTGTTATCCTGTAGTACCGGATACTATACATTAGCGATAAGGGTACATAAAATTAAATACATAAATTCTCCATATTTGTCAACAGTACATTAAAAATATTTTGCAGGTTTGAACTCGTGTCGACATATTACACTTCAGAATATAGGGCGATATTATCATAAGTCTATTACCTACATAATAGGTAATAGAATTCTGATATTTAATATACTTTATGTATTATTCTTTTTACTCATTTGGATATATTATAACTGTAACGAAAACTGCTATAGCACTAGCGCGGTATGATATTGTTTGAGCTAAAACTCGCATAGTTTGTATAAAAAAAAAAATAATAACAACAATAAAGGATAAAACAAAATATAATTGCTGCTAATCAGGGCAAACTGTTGAGCATCACTCCCAGCAGAAGGCGTTGGCAGCAAGACAGCGAGTGATTTGTCGATTGAGCAAACCAAAATTATAGCAGCTTTCACATTTATATTGTATAGCATGTCTGTAAATATAAATATATGAATAAAGATATGAAAGTTTAGGTCCAGGAAGACAACAATGTAGGTTTGAGTGATGCGATGCTTTTGTTCCATAACATATTGACAGACAAACGTAGACTGAAGTGTGCATTTCGAGTATTATGTGTTTAGCATAGAATGGTTAGCATAAAACATGAATTAAAACATTGTGGCAATGCATTTTTCATATATTCGAACATAAGTTTGTCTAAGTTAAGGTAATAAAGATCAGCAAGTTTTTACATTTTAAATTTTACAAATAGTGGAGTCTGGCAGGCCAGCCACGAGTCAGTCGTATGCCAAATCGTGCGTGTGAGACTTTTCCATGATTTTTTAGGCTTGTGTGTAATGACTCCTTTCAGTGCTGTGTTATCCTGTAGTACCGGATACTATACATTGGCGATAAGGGTACATAAAATTAAATACATAAATTCTCCATATTTGTCAACAGTACATTAAAAATATTTTGCAGGTTTGAACTCGTGTTGACATAATTACACTTCAGAATATAGGGCGATATTATCAGAAGTCTATTACCTACATAATAGGTAATAGAATTCTGATATTTAATATACTTTATATATTATTCTTTTACTCATTTGAATATATTATAACTGTAACGAAAACTGCTATAGCACAAGCGTGGTGCGATATTTTTTGAGCTAAAACTTGCATAGTTTGTAAAAAAAATAATAACAACAATAAAGGATAAAACAAAATATAATTGCTGCTAATCAGGGCAAACTGTTGAGCATCACTCCCAGCAGAAGGCGTTGGCAGCAAGACAGCGAGTGATTTGTCGATTGAGCAAACCAAAATTATAGCAGCTTTCACATTTATATTGTATAGCATGTCTGTAAATATAAATATATGAATAAAGATATGAAAGTTTAGGTCCAGGAAGACAACAATGTAGGTTTGAGTGATGCGATGCTTTTGTTCCATAACATATTGACATACAAACGTAGACTGAAGTGTGCATTTCGAGTATTATGTGAGTGAATGTTTAGCATAGAATGGTTAGCATAAAACATGAATTGTGGCAATGCATTTTTCATATATTCGAACATAAGTTTATCTAAGTTAAGGTAGTAAAGATCAGCAAGTTTTACATTTTAAATTTTACAAATAGTGGAGTCCGGCAGGCCAGCTACGAGTCAGTCGTATGCCAAATCGTGCGTGTGAGACTTTTCCATGATATTTTAGGCTTGTGTGTAATGACTCCTTTCAGTGCTGTGTTATCCTGTAGTACCGGATACTATACATTAGCGATAAGGGTACATAAAATTAAATACATAAATTCTCCATATTTGTCAACAGTACATTAAAAATATTTTGCAGGTTTGAACTCGTGTCGACATATTACACTTCAGAATATAGGGCGATATTATCATAAGTCTATTACCTACATAATAGGTAATAGAATTCTGATATTTAATATACTTTATGTATTATTCTTTTTACTCATTTGGATATATTATAACTGTAACGAAAACTGCTATAGCACTAGCGCGGTATGATATTGTTTGAGCTAAAACTCGCATAGTTTGTATAAAAAAAAAATAATAACAACAATAAAGGATAAAACAAAATATAATTGCTGCTAATCAGGGCAAACTGTTGAGCATCACTCCCAGCAGAAGGCGTTGGCAGCAAGACAGCGAGTGATTTGTCGATTGAGCAAACCAAAATTATAGCAGCTTTCACATTTATATTGTATAGCATGTCTGTAAATATAAATATATGAATAAAGATATGAAAGTTTAGGTCCAGGAAGACAACAATGTAGGTTTGAGTGATGCGATGCTTTTGTTCCATAACATATTGACAGACAAACGTAGACTGAAGTGTGCATTTCGAGTATTATGTGAGTGAATGTTTAGCATAGAATGGTTAGCATAAAACATGAATTGTGGCAATGCATTTTTCATATATTCGAACATAAGTTTATCTAAGTTAAGGTAGTAAAGATCAGCAAGTTTTTACATTTTAAATTTTACAAATAGTGGAGTCCGGCAGGCCAGCTACGAGTCAGTCGTATGCCAAATCGTGCGTGTGAGACTTTTCCATGATATTTTAGGCTTGTGTGTATGACTCCTTTCAGTGCTGTGTTATCCTGTAGTACCGGATACTATACATTAGCGATAAGGGTACATAAAATTAAATACATAAATTCTCCATATTTGTCAACAGTACATTAAAAATATTTTGCAGGTTTGAACTCGTGTCGACATATTACACTTCAGAATATAGGGCGATATTATCATAAGTCTATTACCTACATAATAGGTAATAGAATTCTGATATTTAATATACTTTATGTATTATTCTTTTTACTCATTTGGATATATTATAACTGTAACGAAAACTGCTATAGCACTAGCGCGGTATGATATTGTTTGAGCTAAAACTCGCATAGTTTGTATAAAACAAAATAATAATAACAACAATAAAGGATAAAACAAAATATAATTGCTGCTAATCAGGGCAAACTGTTGAGCATCACTCCCAGCAGAAGGCGTTGGCAGCAAGACAGCGAGTGATTTGTCGATTGAGCAAACCAAAATTATAGCAGCTTTCACATTTATATTGTATAGCATGTCTGTAAATATAAATATATGAATAAAGATATGAAAGTTTAGGTCCAGGAAGACAACAATGTAGGTTTGAGTGATGCGATGCTTTTGTTCCATAACATATTGACAGACAAACGTAGACTGAAGTGTGCATTTCGAGTATTATGTGAGTGAATGTTTAGCATAGAATGGTTAGCATAAAACATGAATTGTGGCAATGCATTTTTCATATATTCGAACATAAGTTTATCTAAGTTAAGGTAGTAAAGATCAGCAAGTTTTTACATTTTAAATTTTACAAATAGTGGAGTCCGGCAGGCCAGCTACGAGTCAGTCGTATGCCAAATCGTGCGTGTGAGACTTTTCCATGATATTTTAGGCTTGTGTGTAATGACTCCTTTCAGTGCTGTGTTATCCTGTAGTACCGGATACTATACATTAGCGATAAGGGTACATAAAATTAAATACATAAATTCTCCATATTTGTCAACAGTACATTAAAAATATTTTGCAGGTTTGAACTCGTGTCGACATATTACACTTCAGAATATAGGGCGATATTATCATAAGTCTATTACCTACATAATAGGTAATAGAATTCTGATATTTAATATACTTTATGTATTATTCTTTTTACTCATTTGGATATATTATAACTGTAACGAAAACTGCTATAGCACTAGCGCGGTATGATATTGTTTGAGCTAAAACTCGCATAGTTTGTATAAAAAAAAATAATAATAACAACAATAAAGGATAAAACAAAATATAATTGCTGCTAATCAGGGCAAACTGTTGAGCATCACTCCCAGCAGAAGGCGTTGGCAGCAAGACAGCGAGTGATTTGTCGATTGAGCAAACCAAAATTATAGCAGCTTTCACATTTATATTGTATAGCATGTCTGTAAATATAAATATATGAATAAAGATATGAAAGTTTAGGTCCAGGAAGACAACAATGTAGGTTTGAGTGATGCGATGCTTTTGTTCCATAACATATTGACAGACAAACGTAGACTGAAGTGTGCATTTCGAGTATTATGTGAGTGAATGTTTAGCATAGAATGGTTAGCATAAAACATGAATTGTGGCAATGCATTTTCATATATTCGAACATAAGTTTATCTAAGTTAAGGTAGTAAAGATCAGCAAGTTTTTACATTTTAAATTTTACAAATAGTGGAGTCCGGCAGGCCAGCTACGAGTCAGTCGTATGCCAAATCGTGCGTGTGAGACTTTTCCATGATATTTTAGGCTTGTGTGTAATGACTCCTTTCAGTGCTGTGTTATCCTGTAGTACCGGATACTATACATTAGCGATAAGGGTACATAAAATTAAATACATAAATTCTCCATATTTGTCAACAGTACATTAAAAATATTTTGCAGGTTTGAACTCGTGTCGACATATTACACTTCAGAATATAGGGCGATATTATCATAAGTCTATTACCTACATAATAGGTAATAGAATTCTGATATTTAATATACTTTATGTATTATTCTTTTTACTCATTTGGATATATTATAACTGTAACGAAAACTGCTATAGCACTAGCGCGGTATGATATTGTTTGAGCTAAAACTCGCATAGTTTGTAAAAAAAATAATAATAACAACAACAATAAAGGATAAAACAAAATATAATTGCTGCTAATCAGGGCAAACTGTTGAGCATCACTCCCAGCAGAAGGCGTTGGCAGCAAGACAGCGAGTGATTTGTCGATTGAGCAAACCAAAATTATAGCAGCTTTCACATTTATATTGTATAGCATGTCTGTAAATATAAATAAAGCTTGGATCGGGACAAAGTTCGCGGAACTAATTGTTTCATTAAGAGAGAAGATCAAAACGACTTTCATGAATCCCAGCCATCCAAACCAAGATCCACTATTTAGAAGGAAGCATTTATCCTAGAACATACGGCCCACATTACACTTGACGATTCTGAGCAAAGGACAAAAGCGACAGAAAGCGATGAGATATTCAAGGTGATGATTCCTGACGAAGCAAATTGGCGCGCTAGCAAAGATAATGCAGCAGAACACCGTTGCCATAGCTAACGCCGTTAATAACATGCAGAAACAAACGCAGGTCACAGGCGTAGCCAAAGGGGACCAGGGGTTCAGTTGCCGATCACAAAAAAAATTAAAAAAGGTATGGTGTTCTAAAAAGGACACAGGCACATTGCAAGAAGAGTGTTCACGCGTCGCACTAGAAGTGTGTAAGCGTCGCATTAGGATTCACGCTTCGCACTAGAAGTGTTGTCGCGTCGCACTAGAAGTGTTGTCGCGTTGTCCACCATTGCGTTTTTTGTCTCGTATGAAGAGCCGTATGTGATTAAATTTCGACTTATATATAATACTACTGTTAAATAGCCAAACCATATATTTAATGGCAAAGCCATATTTTTTATGTGCAAAGCCATATATTTACTAGCAAAATCAAATACAAAATCGGTGACCAGATTGGTCGGCAGCTAAGCACGCACACTAAAAATAAATTTTGGAATTTATATTCCTTTAAAAGTCATCCATAGCCCAGACAGTTTTATTATACAGGTTTTGTTTCTGAATTAATGTGGTAGTTAACAAAAAAAAATTGCAAATTATTTTACAAATATTTACAAAACCTAGTGTCAACCGATACTACCTACAGGGAAGGTGAGCCTTCTAACCACTAGATTACCATGCCACTCGAATTTGTTGGTGAATTAATTACAGAAGAACCTTTTTAAAATTGTATTTATAAAATAATATAAATTGCTCAGGCCTATTGGGTTCACTCACCCCCACCGCCCGGGGCCGTAGCGAGCGGGGGCAGGGGGTGTGGGGTGTGACACCCCAATAATTTTTCTCAGTCGGCAAATCAAAGGTACCAGAGCAAGGGTTGGTACATAATAAATTTTCAGTCAGCAAACCTAGAGCTATGGGTTTGCCGACTGAAAATGTATCATGTTTTTAAACACTGAATATTTGCCGAGTTGTTTTTACTTTGTAATACACTGTATTTTATTCACAGAAATTTAGAGCTGTGGTTTCGGGTGGCAATTCGTCTTTCCAGTCCTAGACACTTTGAACGAATAGTGATCATGATTGTACTTGCAGCTTTAAATAGAGGTTTAACCTACTGACAATACTTTAAACCTTTTTGATTTTTGCTCGCGGCTTATGCCTAAACTTAACTGATCACCATGAGGAAACGATTTAACCTATGTAATTCAGTCATGGGCGTCGGATTGCTACTTATAAGTGGGGGGGGGGGGCATTCTGTTGGCAAACCCATAGCTCTAGGTTTGCCGACTGAAAATTTATTATGGACCAACTCGCTTGTTCTAGTGCCGACTGAGGCTGTAAATAACGATTTTTTTTTCTGCAAACGAGAATTGCCATCCCGCAATATTTCAGCCAATTACATGGCACGTATTTTAAGATGACGTGGGATGCAGGCACACTAATCAGTAGTGCTCGCATATATTATGTGTAATGTAAATGTACAGCGTGTGAACTATTGGGTATCGTCAACGCAACGCAATGTAATCCAAATGCAATGTACATGTACACTGCATAATAATAATAATAATAATGTGAACATTTATATAGCGCTCAAACACAGAAGAAACTGGTATCAGAGCGCTTAACAAAATACAAGGAACAAACTATACAACTACAAAAACCCAAAACAAAAACAATTAAAATAGAAAAGTCTTAAGATCTTTCTTGAACTTTGTTAATGATGTAGTGTGACGGATGTAGTGAGGCAAGTTATTCCATAGCATAGGACCAGCAGCATAAAAACCCTTGTCACCAGATTGAGTGTTGGTTTTAGGCACCGTAACTAGTCTATCATCATTGCCCGAGCGAAGTCCGGATTTCCTAGATTTGTAGGGAATGATGAGGTCTGAAAGATACGTTGGTGCCTGTTTGGTGAAACATTTGTATACAACAGTTAAAATCTTAAACACAATACGCGAGTGGACAGGCAACCAATGGAGTTGTTGGAGAAATGGCGACGCAAGATCATACTTTTTAGCCTGGAAAACAAGTTTGGCTGCACGATTTTGGAGACGCTGAAGACGTTTGATATCAGAAACATTTATACCATGAAGAAGAGAGTTAGCATAATCTAATCGCGATGTAACAAGTGCACGAACGGCGTGATGGCAAGTAGTCTGGTCAATAAACATTCTAATTTGAGATAAATTGCGGATATGGAAGTTTAGTGAACGACAAATCGAAGTCACATGGGTTGACATGTTCATATTTTGGTTAAATTCCACACCGAGATTTCTGACGGAGGTGGATGGCTTGATGACAATATTACCGATCTTAAGAGAGATGTCCTGCAACGTATGAGATAATCTTGGAGTGACGGCAACAAAGAATTCAGTTTTAGTGTCATTTAATTGCAGCATGTTATGCGTCATCCATGTTTTGATACATTATTGTGTGTGACCATGAATTTAGGGTATGGTTCTGCTTTAAAATAGTTTGTTGTGAAAATAGGGATCAGTATATAAAACGTACAAATGTTTTAGGGAAAGCCTAGGGTGGTACCACTAAGTTATTTCAACTCAATCAGTACCATGCTCATAAGTGATTTCATTTAACTACATAAATCATAGTGTGCGCCCCTGTGGATGGCAGCACCTCCATCTATGTCCTACATTTTTGCCTAAAATTGAAGGTTCTAGCTGTTACTTCATCTTCAACTTTATACTAGTGGGAGCTTGTAACTTCTGGAATATACTGGACATTTTATGTGTGTTTTGATGGAGGGCTTCTCGTGCTTTTAAAAGGAGACATTTTTTCTGATTTTCTTCAGCCTACAGCATACAGCATATAGCTTACAGCATACAGCATAGCCTACAGCATACAGCATAGCCTAGCATATATACAGCTTGGTGATTCACTCAACCTTGAGTCTGATTCAGCCTCATTTGCATAACTCATTCAACTTGTCTTGGACATACTACAGCACCTCTTTTGTATTGGACAATGGGTAGTCCACAGCATGTATTCTTTCTTATCTTGCTCCTCAGCACTGGATCAATGTGCCTGTCTGATAAACAACACTCAGATAGGCTTTATGGTGTATCCTTACCTTGTAAACAATATGGAAACCTACTACAGCAACTCTATCCCGGCCATCATAAGAAATTTTTAGGAACTAGAATCCTATACTATGGTAATAACTGTGCCACATTCCAGCTTGAGCTACTTATATCAGGGGATATAAATCCCAATCCTGGTCCAAATTCAAGGGATTCTAACCATGAATCTGATCAATTTCATCAAACTGAACCACCGATTGCTTATGACCATGAACAACTTTTTGGTGTTGAATAACACACCAGGAAAACAGCAGCTCTACTCCTTCAGAACTTGTGGAACCGCATCAAAACCTTAGGTATCAGCACTTGCCGTCCAACACGTCGTGGTAGAAGAGGCGGTCGTCGCAAACCATGGCACAGTGCCGACCTTCAAGGCAATATCTTATCTAATGATGCTGAACGTCACATCCCTGTTCTTGCCCCACATCTTACTCATCACAATCGTGGAAATCATGGTCAAACTACATGCAGTTGTAACTTGATTAACTTGAAACCAGTGTCACGCGAAACAAACGACAAACTACATATTTTTCTGTGGAATGCTCACTCAGTCAGAAACAAGACCAGTTTTTGTATGATTACATTATAGAACATAATGCAGATGTCATATTTCACAGAAACTTGGTTAGAAGTGAGGATCCTGTTACCATAGCAGAATGTACGCCACTTGGATATACTTTTTTGAATGTTCCTCGTGGTGGTGATGACTGCCACGGGGGTATCGCCATTGTGTACAGAACAGCCTTGAAATTATCATTCTTCAAAATTGAGACTACAGTTACCACATTTGAATATGCTGGTATTAATTGATCCTACAAAGAAACTTCGCTTGTCCTCATTTACAGGCCGCCCCCATCTTCTAAAAATCGTCTGAAAATCTCTGATTTCTAACTGAATTCGATGAACTTTTGATGAAGTTTCGTTATCAGGAAACTCCTTTTGTTGGGGATTTCAACATCCATGTTGACAATCCTAACAGAAGTGATGTATCACATTTTCACTTCACTCGCTAGTGTCGGATTACAGCAATATGTAGATGAACCAACACACAATTGCGGCCACACACTTGATTTGCTGATTGCTCGGCCTGATGACTCACTTCTGATTGACTACAAAGTTCATAACAACCTATATTCAGATCATTTTATGATCCAATGCACGGTTGACTTTGCTAAACAAAATAACCCAAAGATCACCTCTCAATCACGGAATTACCGTATCCTTGATGAACAGGCATTTGCGCTGGATCTTCAACATGCTTTCAGTGATTTTCCATTTGACAGCTGTCTTGATGATCAAGTTTTATTTTATGATCATGCCATTCTTGACATTCTCGACAACCATTGCCCAATGACTACAAGGACACACACATTTCGTAATCAACCGCTCTGGTATACCACTGAAATAAGTGATGCCAGGTGCACCAAACGCAAACTTGAAAGGAAATGGAATAAATCTCGTAACACAGATGATCGGCATCTTTATGTTAAGCAGATTCATAAATTATCCAAATTAATTCATAGTGAAAAATCTCGCTACTATAAAGAGCAACTTACAACTTGTGATCCTAAAACAGTTTTCAAAGTTGTGAATACGCTTCTCAATAGATCAGTCAAAGCACTCCCTTCTACTGATTCAATGAAATCACTTAGCAATCGATTCAGCAAATTCTTCATGGAGAAAATTGTTAAAATTCGTCAGAATATCACTTCAACGCTTGAATCATCAGAGACTGGGCATGCTGAGCCAGACATTCTTCTGAGTAATGGTCATACCCAGGGACCAATTATGTCTCATTTCACTCCTGTTGATTATGATGAGATTTTAAAGTTAGTTTCCTCCGCTCCTAGTAAATCTTGTGGACTAGATCCGCTGCCTACATGGCTCCTGAAGAAGAACCTGAGTATTTTCACCCCAGCTATGGTTTCTATTATAAATTCATCTTTGACGAATGGCAGTTTTCCTTCAGCTCTAAAGGATGCTATTGTTATACCACTTTTGAAAAAGCCTACGCTTGATCACGACACTCTCAAGAACTATAGACCTGTGTCAAACACTGCCATGTAATTATATGGGGGGGGGGGGGCCTAGATGAAAGATAATTAAAAGCAAAAAGGACACAAACAAATTGTACAAATCAGATGATTTTATTTTTATATAAACTTGTTTAAAGCATCAACCATTATATACTGTTAATTAAAGGGATGTTTATTATGTACATATACAACACTGTCCCAAATAAATATGTCTCACAAGTTGCATTTTGAGATAATCAAATTTATCACACAACTAACTGTAGGCAGGAACACATTTATATATGTAATGGAATATATCATTCATCAAATGTTTCTTTTGAAGCCTTTTTGTCTATAATTTCAGTATAACTATTTTTTCCAAATGAATTTTTAAAGTTCATGAGACAAACATTTCACATAATAAACAACCTGAATGTATTTTCACTATTGCTGAAGCTTTCATAATAGGCTGGAGTTATGCATCAACAAATACATTATCCTAACAGAAAAGAAATATATTTTTACTACAGAAAAGACTTTCTTACAGTTCATGAGTTCAAAGCTAAAATTAAGTCTTAATTGTTAACCTGGAAATCCTGGTAAAATTCGAAAAAAACATTTTTTATATGTTTTCTGAAAAATGTGAGTAGACTTTCACGGGTCAGTAAGTCTGACCGAGTTCCAATTTTTCATTGTAAATTTGACTTGTGTCACCATATAAAATGACTCAATGTTTGAGGAATACGTGTCTGCTATAAAAGTTTAATAAATAGTTAATTCAAAGTTGATGACCAGTTGTAACAGTTGTACTTAAAGAATTGCCAATCATGATTTTTTTTACATTTATTAATATTTCATTTGTAGTGTTACTTTCCTTCTGTTTCTCTGATTTATATTGGATGTTACGAACCTAGAATAGTGACTGGATTATTTTAATTTGTTTCTGATTATTGTTGAATTCTTATTATTTACTTTATTGCATTTCCCACTTTTGTATTGTTGCTGATTCCTCAGTTAGATCAGTTTGCTTACACTTTTATTGTAATCTACTGAATGAGAGATTTTATAATTCATCTCGTTTCCACTAATCATTTTGTTGTAAACCTTGTTGTAAAAAATTAATATTTCTGAGTTATTTGTAGCCCACCATTCATAGCCTACCATTGTTCAGTCACTGTGAGAATTACAAACCCTAAATTCACTGTATCACTGGTTACAGGTATTCCAGATGAAGACCATCTAGACTTATGCCTCCAGTTCTGCAATTTTCTTAGTTTCCATATCAATTGTGTTAGTACCGGTCGTTATATTATTGTTAAATCCACTATCGATTGTTTTGATACTGTGTTGCAAACGAACAGTGTGTATATTGTCTATTCATGCCATAGTACAATATAATTGATATGTGATCACTTCTTATCATCAGCCAAGGTATGGCCTTGGGTGGGTTTATTTACATTCCAAGTTTCTGGCAGAGACCTCTGGTCTGCCTAGGGACTTTGTTTTGGTATGGTAGCTCATTAGTATGTTAGGGCTAGCCAGAGATTTAAGTGTTTTAGGTTGTAAATATTTGCAAAAGAATTAGCAACATTTTTTGTTAACTACAACACTAATTCAGAAACAAAACCTTTCTGTATAATAATAATGTATGGGCTGTGGAGGACTTTTTAAAGGAATATAAATCCCAAAATTCATTTTTAGTACCGTATGCATGCTAGCTGCCGACCAGTCTGGTCGCCGCTTTTGTATAATTGGTTTTGCTAGTAAATATATGGCTTTGCATTTATTTTAGTCTTATATATTAATTAGTCGAAATTTAGTCACATACGGCTCTTCATAGGAGAAAAAACCGCAACGGCCAACACTTCTAGTGCGACGCGACAATACTTCTAGTGCGACGCGTGAATCCTAATGCGACGCTTACACACTTCTAGTGCGACGCGTGAACACACTTCTTGCAATGTGCCTGTGTCCTTTTTAGAACACCATAAAAAGGTGCAAATAATAATGATATGCATACGACTTCAAATTCTTGAAATAAACAAAAATCCCATTGAAAGCAGTTTTTGTACATGCATGCGCCGGTGGTGCAAGGGGAAAAGGGGTACTTCCCCCACTTTACAAAAGGTCCTGATTTCCCCCCCCCCCCATTTAAAAACCCCTTTTTACATTGGGTAAGCACTATAAGCCTTTAGTAGTTTTGTTTGTAACCAGTGGATTAAATGATTCTCTAAAATCTCCAAAAATTGGTAGAAAATGTTTCAAAATGTTCCCAACATTGTCCGAAAATGGTTTGAAATTTCTCAAAGTGTTCGTAATAATAACATTTTTTAATGTTTCAAACCCAAATGATTTTTCAAAATGGACTTAATGTAACTTATAACCTGAAATAGCTCACAAAAGCTCACAAAGGATGCGCTTTGCATTATGCAAAGCTCACGCCGTGAGCTTCCTTTGCTCTTTGGATTTCCCCGACTCACACTTTCAAAATCAGTCCGCTGCCGTTGCGTGGATGGTTTCAAGGGGAACACGGTCCCTCTTTGTCAACATTGAGTTTGGACCCCCTTGTTAAAAATTATTGGATACGCCTGTGACACAGGCACAAAACCACATCATCCACCTCATCCAGGGTAGTATTAATATAGGTCATAACACCAAGCCGCGTTCCATACACCCCCCCCCCTCCCCCCCGCCACACCCTATACCTATAGAAATGACATGCAACAAAATCATCCAGGTAAAATCTGAATCCACAGCAGCTATTCAGGTCGGAACAAAAGCATAACCCTGAACATAAATCATCGGCACACAAAAGCCACTAGCGGCTATTGGGCCCGAGTTACTGCACCCACGTATCCACAGCCAGACATAAAGGATTTCCAGATGTGCGGGTCCACAGCTCATTTGCATACTAAATGAGCGCCAAGCACGATGTAAACAAACCTGCTCAGAAGTAATCTTTCCTAATAAAAGTCAGTTTTTATTAAAATGCGCTTGCTCAGGATGAATTCATATAATACTACTCAAAAGAATTTAGGGAACACCGGAATAATCTCAGTTAAAGCAAGATCATTTATTTCAGATAAACACAATGTTTCACAGAATTGATGAGAAACAACTGCACAATGAAACAGATGATAAAGGATGCATGTAGTGATTACACATTTCATGACATGACTACTGAAAGAGAGAGGGGGTTGCAAATGAAAATCCCGGTTCATGGAACATTTAAAACCTATTTGATGTTAAAAATCCGGTGTTCCCTAAATTGTTTTGAGTAGTATATTATAAAGGATCACAGTATACACAAATATATTTTTTTTAATTTTTTTATTTTTTTTAAATTTATTTATATATTTTTTATTTAAACCATCTTTAACGAGGGTAACCCATCCAGCATTGTTGATCATTTGGGGCCCTCACATTATACAAAAAAAATACATCAAGGATAAAACACAAACATCGAAAAAATGGCAAAAGGAGGCACAAAAAAATAATATAAAACAACCAGTCTTAACAGACAATTACATACGACGTAAAACTTAAATGACTAAATTGCACAAAAAGACCCCCTCCCAGATTACCACACTAATTAAAGATAGAGCTAAAATTGAAGATTAAAAAATTATTAAAAGAGAAATAAACTGAAATAACAAAGAGATACAATTTAATGTTTAAAAAAATGACAAAAAGTGGGTTAACTATTCTTAACTATTTCACAACGGGTTATTTTTTGGTCCAAAAAGTCGTGTTTTTTCAGTACATTTTAAAAGGCTAAAAAATAAAGTTTAGACGTTATTTATGGATCCAAAAAAAGATATACTGTGCAAGAGGGTATAATATTGCCATATTTGTTCATGACTTTCCGATGATTGACGTCATATGAATAATGGTAAAAACCTAGTGTTTTTGTCAAAATTGCGAACGTTACTGCTTAAAACGTTGAGGATTTCACACTTTAATTAATTTTCAAGGTGTAGTTGACATTGTTTTTGTCTGGCCAGTATAGGTTTGGACTTAATTTGCCAAAAAATAATAAAATAAAAAATTATAAAAAAGGAGTAGGCTTGTTAGTGACCTTGCATCGACCATTCCATGGTCTTTCAAAAATAAATGAGAAGGCCAAAAACCTAAATTTTTGCATTTTACTATACTACAGGTTATTTCGGTTTAAGTTATTGAAGTTATTTTCAAATTTTCTTTACTTGTTTTCTTTGTATGTAAAAACAATTTCAAGAAAATAGTGTAAACATATTTTTTTAAATAAAATAAATGTACACCCACACACACCTAAGTTCCCCCAAACCCAAAGTTGTCAGCGATTGACTGTACACGTCGCAGATCCTAACCAACCGCGGGGGATGGACGTAGCGTGGTCAGTTTTTGCTACTATGGAACGCGTAGCAGACTAATAACTAGATGCCCATTCCTGACTGGCGCGGCCGCCGAACAATTTCGCAATCTACAATCCCGGCCAAAATAGTTGGGACACGTGACAATAAACATACCCTCCCCTGTCCCCGCTCCCTGCTCTCCGCTCCCCCGCTCCCCCCACCAATGTTGTTATCTCCAGCCGGAGCACAGACCGCGCAATGAGAGCCAACATTGTCAGGGCGCCGGGGGGCCCAGCGAGATTTGACCAGGATTGTCTGAATTCCCTTGTAGTATATGTGTGCGACATGCCCATTTTATCCATGCGCTTATTGTCTGTCTTTGTGAATTGTATTTTTTTCAGTTTATTTTATTTTATTATTACAGTAGTATTATTATGTTTTCCCTGGAGGGGTGTTTGGTTTTGTTTCCCAAACATGAAATGGCGTCCAAAGGTTGAATTAAAGAACATTTTTTTGGGAAAAAATAATAATAATAAAATATTATTATCATCATCATCATTAAAGGTTTATTGACAAATTGCTATTACAGAATAAAACTGAATTGCAACAATTTTACATTAAAATACATATATAATCAGATACAGATTATAGATTTTAGATTTTACCCTAACATGTGATCAGATTATAGATTTTACCCTAACGTGTGATCAGTACTATATACTCTGTATACTCAGTGTTTCCAGAGTGCTGCGGACAAAAACATACAAACGTTCTACTCGGGTGGGATTTAAACCAACGATCTCCGCGTTTCAACGCAGATGTGTGAGCCACTACACCACCGTGGTACCCGCTGAACTGGTGGCAAAGGTTGAATTAAAGAACATTGGGGGGAAGACAACAATATTTAAAAAAATAAATAAATAAAATAAATAAATATATATTATTGTTGTTTTACCATAATGTGTCATAAGCACTGTATACTCTGTGTTTAGCGAGTGCTGCGGACAAAAATACACCATCAATTCTGCTCGGGTGGGACTCGAACCTACGATCCCCGCATTTCACAGCAGGTGTTTTATCCACTAAGCGCGCCGACCACACCAAGGTATCCCTAAGATAACGCCAGTGGCAGTGATTTTCATGCTTTTATCCCTAAATTTGAAGTAATCACTAAGTGCTGCCAATGGGATGAACAAAATAAATCACTGGCAAAGCGCTGGGTTGCTACGTGTGACAAGAAACTGAAATCATGAACGACTATAAACTAATTGTTGTTTGAAGATGTTTGGCAAAATAAAAGACTCAATCATACGGCGTACCGAGCTTTCCGCCGCCGTGCGTCAAAGCACAAAGGTCAAAGAGAAGTGTTTGAGTCAGTGTTTAGTCAGTGTGCGTGGCAAAAAGCAACGCGCGTACCCTTCACCAAATACTGGCGTATTGGAGATGTATTTGACACATTAGACAGAGAGGTATTATTAAAGGCCTGCAGTGATGTCAGTGCTGCAGAACGTGTGCTTTACCACGACCCCAGACACTTTATCAGGCAATTACAAAACAAACTACGGCGCAAAACCACAAACTGCTGTCTAGAAATAAACCAACAATTAGACACGTCTCGTTCAGCGATGAATCTGTTGAACATCAAAACAAAGTCCAACAGATTAAAGTCAAACAAACAGGTGACGAGAAAATCAATATTTATATCGACTGGTCAGAGTTTAATGACAATATGCGAAGTATTGTGTCGTATGTAGAATCATCTGCCAATGCTGGGAACGGGCGTTATAATCATCCTCATTTACAAATACTGCTCGAAGTGGCTTTTCGCCCTCCCGTTGTAACAATGAACTTTGGTGATTTTTTTTAATCACGCCAAATTCAAAGAATCTAAAATTCAACGAATAAACTAACAAATTTGACAATTCATTTTCAATCTGGTGAATGCGTTTGTTGATTTGGCACCCCGTCTGTGTTAAATAATAGATACAATCCGCCGATAAGGTGAGTGAAATTTAAACATTTTGGGAGATAAAATTCTAAATTTCTTAATTTTAATTTAAGTCTTAATTTTATTTTCCATAAAACAATTTAAGCTGCCTTTAATAATTTATAGAATGATTTAGACACAACTAATGAAGCAACATCATGCAGGTTATAGGAATCACATAGCTCCCAACTTGGAAGGAAGAACCCATTTGCTGGTCATATGGTCGTTCACGACATAGGCACCTACTGTACATGTACAGTCGTGTACACAGAAGTGCAGTCGATACGAACTTGGGCTAAATTTTGAATGATCGTTAGGCGGCCGCGCCAGTCATCAGAAATGGGCCTGTGGCCTTTCTGATACGTGTTTCATAGTAGCAAAAACAGACCACGCTACGTCCGTTCCCCGCGGTTGGTTGTGATCGGCAATGCTTATAGTCAATCGGCGCTGGCAACTTTGGGTTTGGGTGAATACTGGTGTGTGTGGTTGTACATTTGTTTTATATTTAATATTTTTACACTATTTGTTTTTGTTTCATTGTTTTTATAAACTTACATACAAAAGAAACAATTTAAGTAAACAAATTTATGAGTAAGCTGAACTTTAATAATAAATGTGCACATTGCCTACAAACCGAAATAACCTGTAGTAGAGATGCCATAAAATGCAAAAGTTATTCGCCTTACATTTCGACCAGTGCAGATTTTTTTCTCAAAGGCGAAATGACCACTTCTCATTTCTGAAATAACATGGAATGGTCGATGCAAGGACACTAACTGCCCCTCTGTTTTTTAACAAATGTGTTTTTTGGCAAATTAATTAAAAGGAAGCAATGTTAAATTATTTAATTTTATATTTTCTCTACAAGTTTCAGTAAAAATATAAATATGTTTAATTGAATAGAATTCTATCAAAAATCAGCCTTGTTTATGGTCATTGCAAAGAACTGGAGACTTGTTGGTGTTCTAAAAAATATGTAGTACATAGTGATCGAGCTTCATTACACATAACGATTGCGTCCAAGGCAAGAACAATTACATACACTTGATGGATCGGTATTATTATAAACAAAATAATTCTTGCAAAAATAATTTGCAAGAATTCAAAGGCAATATTGATTTCTATACACTATATTCAAAGGCAATATCCACTGATTGGAAGAGTGCATAACGAACCATTCAATGACAATAACATTTCTCCACGTCAGTAAACATTTTCCAAACAGTATACATGTTTGTCACAATAATGACTTAATTGTATGCAGACCCCGTCACAAATTTTTCTAAATATTTTACAATAATCACAGACTGATTGGAAGAGTGTATAACGAACCACCATTCAATGTCAGTAACAAGTGCCAATAACATTCCTCCACGTCAGTATCTCGATATGTAAACGTTTCCCATACAGTATACATGTTTGTCACAATAATGACTTAATTGTATGCAGAGCCCGTCACAATTTTTTCTAAATATTTTACAATAATCACAGACTGATTGGAAGAGTGTATAACGAACCACCATTCAATGTCAGTTACAAGTGCCAATAACATTCCTCCACGTCAGTATCTCGATATGTAAACGTTTCCCATACAGTATACATGTTTGTCACAATAATGACTTAATTGTATGCAGAGCCCGTCACAAATTTTTCTAAATATTTTACAATAATCACAGACTGATTGGAAGAGTGTATAACGAACCACCATTCAATGTCAGTAACAAGTGACAATAACATTTCTCCACGTCAGTATCTCGATATGTAAACGTTTTCCATACAGTATACATGTTTGCCACAATAATGACTTAATTGTATGCAGACCCCGTCACAAATTTTTCTAAATATTTTACAATAATCAAATATGATTATTGAAAATTTTGATTTGTGTATGATGTGGATCCTAACGATTATTTAGGAAAAGTTCGAATATTTTACCCCGATGTGGTTGATACAGAACCTTACTGAAAGATGTTCAGAATGCCGCAATCACGGTCGATAGCCATAGCCAAAGATGATAACGCTCGCGCCAGCATTGTTTCAAATTTAATATGATTTAGTTGTGCCATTTACGCCTTTGCTTCAAAAGGTGCATTATTGGAAGTTCAACAATCAGATCAACCTCTACCCAAAAGCTTTCACGCAGTATCGACCCCACAAACGATGAACACTATGGGGGGCAAGGTTGCATTCCAAAACAAACTTTCCAACACAATGGCAATCAAAAACCTAATTTTGCAGGTAGAAAAACTTATCTTCCCCTTGTATAAGTCCAGTAAGCTATTTATAAACATCGGGAATGCCATGATATTTGGAAGTAGGTGTAAGAGGCTTGGATGCAATTCGAAGGAATTCTATTTTGTTTGGTTAATTCAAGCGATGACACCTAGCGTATTGTGTGAATATTAAAAAATTACCTGTATTCAGCGGCGTAGCCACGGGGGGACATGTACCCCCATAAATTTCCAGTGCCTGCCCCCCCCCCCACGTGCCCCCACGAAACATCCCGATAGAGCCCCAAAAAAAGAAAAAGAAAAAGAAAAAACCCATACCCCCTGGGGCCCCCAGCACTGAAAAGCAATGCCCCCCCCCCGTGCCCCCACTGAAAAAGTCCTGGCTACGCCGCTGCCCGTATTACGTTTGATTTTTAAGGAACATTGCTATTTAAATTGAGGAAAGGAAATAAATGTTTTTAAATTCTCGTTTCACAAAATAACAAACTGTTAAACCGAGCTTCCGACAATTGTGAAATATTCAACTACAACGTATTTGTTTTCATTTCTTAAGGATATAATCAATGTTCTGATGAAAACAATAATTGATAGAATTGGTAGAATAGCAAAAACACTAGCTATATACATCTTTGACTAATGTTTGTGTCACTTTTGACATCAATTAACAAGGATATATGGCTGAGTTAAATAAAACAAAAAGAGTGCCTTTATAAAATGCAAAGAATAATAATTTGACCTGATCTATTTCTTGAGGCGAATATATTTATATAATATGAACATTGTAAGCATACAAAAAACAAGATGTAATGAATCTATCTTGCATGCACTTCTAATTATTACCTTACAATATTGTTCCCAGTGTGGTTTAGTAATTGTGACCTTTTATACTTTGCAGCTGTACCTGTATGTGGAAATCTAACATCACAAAGCAGCAATGATGGTATACACACTGCTAAGGAAGCTGTTGACGGCAACGTTACCACGTATGCCAAAACTGGTAAGCAAAGTACCCGCAGCATACAAAGTACTAATAATCAAGATAAAGGTGTTTGAGAGATTTGATAATAAATTAATACCTCCTAAAATTGCTTATCCTTTAAAACAATTCAAACATTTTCCTCATACCCCATCTTATACATTATCCTTGTGATGTTCTGTTACCAAAGCAAAGGTCCTTCTGAATTTACATTTTGCAGTGAATCAAAGGAAGATGTACATTGTTTAAAATAAATTCAAACGTCTATTTTTGTTTAATTTCAACTTACAATCACCAATTTGATTATGTATTCCGGGACTCCAGTGCATTCTGGGAATCCAATATGGCTGTTATTGCATAAAAGCGAATAAACAAATTGTATTAATATATTTGGTGAATATTGCAACAGGCTTAATTGTGTTTTTAGTCAATATCAGAGCGTCCCATAAGGATAATAAATTACATCGTACATTGTCTTCAATACAACATATCTTGTGTCGATGCTAATTTCAGTCATTTCAGTACTAAGAAAAATAGATGGATGAATGTTTTAGTCCCTGGCTAAAAGTAATATAGTACCTTTACTTAACGGTGCTCTATTTAATTGTACGACTTAAATTAACATAGGGCTGAGAATGGACTGATCTGGATAATTTAAAGCATTTAATGTTGTGTTTGATTAGCAGACAAGCGACTTGTTACAGCAGAAACACCAACACCTTGAAAATGTAACTTGAGCAATACACTCGTGTTCCGTACAAAAAGATGAAAGGCCAGATTGCAGTCGAGCATAGTGTTGCGTTGAAGATTTGTTTTATATAAGCAGAGAAAAATCCCGAACCGATTAGCATAGAATTTCTAGTAATAAATCGTTTTCTTTTGTTTCCTCGATTTTAAAGCTGGCGATGAGACTGATTCACATCCATGGTGGCAAATGTACCTTGGTGACGAACATTGGTTGGGTAAAATTACCGTGACACTCGAAACACAATGTTGTGGTAATATAAAAATTTTACACTGTAATAATTTTCTTATAAAAGGCAATATATACAGCAATGGTGATTAAAACGTAAATTTCTTTGATGCAACTAGTAATACGCCATAGTTTTGTAAGTTTTCAGAGAAATGCTTATGAAAGGTGTAGCGTGATTTATATGGTAACTGACTATAAAGATAACCCTCGTCCATTTTATTTTCAGAAAAACTGAATTATTTCTTGCCACTCCATTGTTTCAGATGGGTGGATTTAAACCCAGACAATTTAATCAGCCTTGTTCTTGACGATAATTGTTACATGTTTTTAAAACCCTAAACATTACCAAAGAAATCATATGCTTCGTCAACAAATTTACCGACTGGAAAACAAGCAATAAGTTAAGAACACTTAAATATTTCAGACTTTCCTATCTCTCTCTGTTCAGGGGAGTATTTATTTGGAGCGGTTGTGAGAGCTGGCGTAAACTCCAATTACACCAAGAATCAGAAGTGCGGGTCACAAGTCATAAATAAACAGGCCTATGCTGGCGCTGTGATTGAATTCCTCTGTGATACACCAGTGTTGGTCAAGTATGTCAGTGTGGATATAGATCCTTCGAGATCCGTTGATGCAAACCCAGTCCTGCAGATTGCTGAGGTGATGGTAGAAGAGTATACATCAAAAGAATGTGCTTCAAATAGTTGTAAGATTGTTGGTGAAATAATTTGTTTTTGTCCAGAATCCAGATGGTCTTTTTAGTTGCTTAATATTCATACCTTTGTACTTTAACCGTGAAGGTTGTGTATGCGTCCGTGTAACCCACACCCTCCCTTCTCAAGCCCCATTACACCTATGTATTCATATATTATGATATTCTATAAATGATATTTTATAGTTGTAAAATGCTCATCCAATTCGATTTAAAGGTCCTATGAAATTGTGTGTTTTTTCATTGTATACAATAAAGTATGCCTACTGGAACATATATTTGTCATTTGTAATTTTTTCCTCTCACGTTTATACCATAAAAATATTAATTTTTAAATTTAGGTGGTGCTTTTCGACACGCCCATATCCCCTCATTAGCATAAAATTCGTGACGTACACTGAGGCGATTCCCGATCCGCGATCCACAGCACTTGCCCAAGTATGCGCGTCGTATACAGCGCACCACTGCATGCAGAGTGTTGCTATAGAAAAAGTTTCCTAAAGTTTTCTGTCAGGTTTGAAGCTTATTATTTTCGATAATGCCATCGAGGTGTGTCGCTGCAGGTTGCAGCAACACCACCAAAGACGGTGTTAGTCTACACCGATTTCCGTCTGATCCAAAATACAGACGTATTTGGACGGCTAAAGTCAAGCTGACCAGAGCGAAGTCGTCGGGACCGACGGAACACTCATTCTTATAAAGTGCACACTTCGAGCAAACATGCTTTGAACGGGGCCTTCACAGCCAGTTCGGTATGGCTTATAAGGCCATGCTGCTATCAGATGCAATTCCAACGATATTCCCGCTAAGTAAGAAGGCTGGGAAGGCTCCAACGAAGAAGAGAGGTGCTTTTTTAAAGCGAGAAAGACTCGGGGTAAGTGGCCATTTAGTTATGCTCCCATGCATAACCCAGTCCACTTCCGTGCAAAACGACACCATGCTCACCGTTAACGTTTCAGTGTTCACGGCATGAAAACATGCCGTGATTTCCGCATTAATAAAAAACATCGTGTCTGATTTTATATCCTGGCAAGACAAACATAAAAACATTAAACCTTTCTCATTATGCCTGCGCTTGTTTTAAATGATCAGAACTTTGACCCAACTGTTTCTGTTATTTCATAAAATAACACCGTAATGTTAGCATTGCCTTCGGTGTGTGTTCCGACCGCATGATGGGGGTTGCGCTGCGTTTCACGGTACATCCGTGGCTGGGTTATCGCTGTTCGAGTGCATGTTTATATTACGCAAGTCTTGTGTAAACACGTTGCCAGCATGTTGTAAAGCTTAAATCCTTTAGGTCAATATGATTTAAGTCTAATTTCCATACAATTTATGATACAGTGGGGCTTAGTGTTTATTACCCGATCAAAGTCTGGCACCAAACCACATACCGCCTAGCTCCGCGAGAATGTATAGAAATTCTCTGCCTTTGTGTACGTCACGAACGTTTCGTTAAAACTTCGACAATTCGGGGGTCAATTTTTGATTATTAGATAAACTATTAATAATCCACACGATTAAAAAAAACAATTAAAATTGTTTTTAATTCATACCAATCAATGTAACAGCTCCAAAAAATAAAGTTTGGTAAATACACTCTTCACAGGACCTTTAATATAAAACAATATTTTATATTTTTTAATTGACGCTGGTCATAACTACAAGGGAAACAGCTTTTTCCAAATTAGCGGATATAAACTTTCTTCGAAATTTTCCTTAATGAATAAGCCTATATTTAATTGAACTGTTTTAATTTTGAATTCAAGTGACCGCTTGTGTGGGACACTTCATTTCTCGGGAAAATCCAAACTTCTTTGGTTTGTACTCATAATTCTATGTTTTTTCTTTAAATTGTTGTTCTATCTTTTAGCACTCAATGTTATTGGAATGTCAACATTACAAAGCAGCATTATCACAGATCATCCTGCGAAATATGCTGTGGACGGGAATGTAAATTTATATTCTAAAACTGGTAAGAACTCTAGATATAAACGTGTATGAAATACCTCGGTTGATATTTCAGGGAAAGTGCAACATTGGAAATGTTGGCGAAAATGTTTCTACGAGCTTTCTCTCTTTGAATAAACATACGTATTAAACAATCAATCTGTGAACGTTTCAGCTCATCAACATATCATGTCGTTAAAAAGTATATATTCATTTAGATTTGTATATTGTTCATCTTAACCTATCCCTTAAACACACGGGTAGCATAATAGGCTTCTAAGGCAATAAGCTCCTGCGGTGGTGGATCACAGCTTCCAAGTCGGTAACTGCAGCTCTGAGTTGGTGACAGTGGGTCACAGTAAAGATCCCATGTGTATCACTGTGAGGATCCCATGCGGATCACAGTGAGAATTCCATACAGATTCCATATGTATCGCAGTGAGGATCTCATGTGGATCGCAGTGAGGATCCCATGCGGATCACAGTGAGGATCCCATGCGGATCACAGTGAGGATCCCATGCGGATCACAGTGAGGATCCCATGCGGATCACAGTGTGAATCCAATGCGAATTACGGTGAGAATCCCATGAAGATCACGGTAATGATCCCATGCAGATCACGGTGAGGATCCCATGCGAATCCGGTGAGGATCCCATGTGGATTCCGGTGAGGATTCCATACAGATCCCATATGTATCACAGTGAGGATCTCATGTGGATCGCAGTGAGGATCCCATGTGTATTACAGTGAGGATCCCATGCGGATCACAGTGAGGATTCCAAACAGATCCCATATGTATCACAGTGAGGATCTCATGTGGATCGCAGTGAGGTTCCCATGCGGATCACAGTGAGGATCCCATGCGGATCACAGTGTGAATCCAATACGAATCACGGTGAGAATCCCATGAAGATCACGGTAATGATCCCATGAAGATCACGGTAATGATCCCATGCAGATCACGGTGAGTATCCCATGCGGATCCGGTGAGGATCCCATGTGGATCACGGTGAGGACCCCATGCATACCACAATGAGGATCCCATGTAGATCAGTGAGGATCCCATGTAGTTCACAGGGAGGATCCCATGCAGACCACAGGGAGGATCCCATGCAGACCACAGGGAGGATCCCATGCAGACCACAGTGAGGATCCCATGTAGATCACAGTGAGGATCCCATGTGTCATAGTGAGGATCCCATATGAATCACCGTGAGGATTCCATACAGACCCCATGTGGATCACAGTGAGGATCCCATACTGATCCTATGTGTATCACGGTGAGAATCCAACGCAGATCTCAGTGAGGATATATGTGTATCACAGTGAGGATGCCATGTGGATGTCGATCACAGTGAGGATCCAATGCAGATCACAGTCAGGATCCCTTGGGTATCATGGTGAAGATCACAATCACAGTGAGGACCCCATGCACGGGTCATAACAGTATTCAGTTGATATTACTATAAGGAGTGAAAGAAAGTAATCAAAATTATTAAACTTTAAAATGTAAGCTCGTAGCCATTTAAGCAACGAAAATTTGTTTAAATAGGAATTGCTTCAGTCGAGGATCAAATGTTACACAACCATTAAAACAACCATATGCTAAATGCAAGACTTACAAAAACATGTTTCAAATTTATCAAGCTGCGTTAAAAATACTCAGGTACCAAGATATCTACAGAAACTAACCGGTCAACGATTAAACAAATTTTGTGTCGTTAAGGAGCAAATAATAAATATGTTTTTAATCAGTATAATGTGGAAATGGATTACCAGCTGGTTATACATTTCAGATTATGATTTGTATATATATATTTCTCGAAATGACAACATGTCAGACGGAATAATAACTTCTCAGGATGTTATGTAATATTACCATCTTAATACCAAGTAAGCTTTAAGATAATTAATTGTAATTATTTCAGTTTCTTTTCAGGTATTTACAAATAGTATACAACCGTTTTATCATTATCATCAATATCGTCTATGCCATCGCAAAATTTCCAAACTATTAAGGTTAAAACTAATAATTACCGTGTTTTATAGAAAAGTAACATCGACCAAATAGCATTGTTTTCTTTTTCTCCAGAATCTGGCGATTCCCATCCGTGGTGGAGAGTTGACCTTGGTACCAGTTCCTGGGTGGGGACAATTACAGTGTCTCTTCGCCTTACATGCTGTGGTAAGGTCGTTTTCATATGGTGTCAATGCTAACCAACACCTTTAAAAGGAAGGTGCAACATTAGTTTGCTAAAGAGTATCTTTCATAAATTCGAATAGGAATTTTTTTTTTAACGTTTCTGCAATTTAGAATAGAATTATTTGCGCAAATTGTTCATTTAGCAATGATATCAAATTAAATTAAAAGGTAGTATAGCATTGGAAATTCTAAAATAACAAAATGGTGGAATTTGTATGCAGTCCTAAACATAACATTAGCCGATGAGGGTATACATTTTCCCCAGAAATAATAATTTTTCGAAGTGCTGTCATTTTGAAGAAAGGAACATAATTTTAAGATCGAATTTAAGAAAAAGTACTCTTTCCTAAATTCCATATTAGATAAGTACAACACATCTTAATGCATGTTCACTATTGGCAGTTAGCTTAAACTTCCACATAATGATTATATTATGCATATAATCTTGAGTTAGTAAATTTACACTCAGAAGCAACTTTGTGACTTTTTGTACTTTATTTCAGCCTTGTTTCAGGAAACCGTGCATTTTTAATAGTGTATGTTTCAAAGAAGATTTCCTTCTCTTCATGTGCAGGGGATAACTTTGTCGGTGCGATCGCACGAGCTGGCTTGAATTTTACCTACTACGATAACCAACAGTGCGGCTCAAATGTTACAGAAGAACAGTCCTTTAATGGGGCAGTGGTTGATTTCGTGTGCGATCCACCGTTGTTTGCCAAATATGTCAGTTTAGAACTACCTCCTACAAGCCCTGATGTTGCAGACCGGAGACTGGCGATTGCTGAGATTTCTGTCAAACAATATAAATCCGAAGACTGTGCCACAAATAACAGTAAGCTCATTGGGGAGTTGCACGTTGGCGGTGACACTAAAAAGGTGCATTCATACACATACAAGATCTGCATCGAGTTCAATATTTTCATCAAGATTTCACGTAAACCCAACGTAAAACCTTCTACGAACGAAATAATTAGGGTTCTAAGGGTCCAATGTATAAAATACACAGTTTCTACACTAGACCTCTAAAAATGTTGATGTAGGGTATTCCCAACGGACGTAATTTGATACTTACACTCCGCCCATTCAACCTTTTAACATGAGAGTAAGCCGTACGTATTGGCGAGATTTAAGGCAATTAAGAGATTTTTATTATTTAAATTGGTATCGTATGAATGCACCTCATGTGAAAATTAAGGCTTCGTAAATGTTGTTGAAAACTTATTATAATTATCCTCAAGACATTTAGAGTAGGCTATACTGATTGAAACATCGAGGTAATTTATTGGTTCTTCAGCATCGTGTAACTGATGAGATGTTCAAATGGTGCCAAGACCACCCTGT
>CM055825.1:6539282-6638306 GCA_029582265.1 Zoroaster sp. YZ-2022 | reverse complement strand
GACCACGCCCGTCCGTTCCTCGCGTGGCTGGAGTTGGGATCGGCAACGCTTATAGTCAATCGGTTCATGCTGACAACTTTGGGTTTGGGTGGAGAATACTGGTGTATGGTGGTAATGTACATTTGTTTTATATTTTAATATTTTTACACTATTTGTTTTTGTTTCATTGCTTTTTATAAACTTACATACAAAGAAAAAAATTTAGAAGTAAACAAATTCATGAAGTAGCTGAACTTTAATAATAAATGTGCACACTGCCTATAAAACCTGAAATGTATAACCTGTAGTAGAGATGCTATAAAATGCAAAAGTTATTCGCTCTTACATTTCGACCAGTGCAGATTTGTTTCTCAAAGGCGAAATGACCACTTCTCATTTCTGAAATAACATGGAATGGTCGATGCAAGGACACTAACTGCCCCTCTGTTTTTTAACAAATGTATTTAACAAATGTATTTAACAAATGTTTTTTTTTTAAATGTATTTTTTGGCAAATTAATTAAAAGGAAGCAATGTTAAATTATTTAATTTTATATTTTCTCTACAAGTTTCAGTAAAAATATAAATATGTTTAATTGAATAGAATTCTATCAAAATCAGCCTTGTTTATGGCCTCGTCCGGTATAAGAACTGGAGACTTGTTGGTGTTCTAAAAAATATGTAGTACACAGTGATCGAGCTTCATTACACATAACGATTGCGGCCAAGGCAAGAACAATTACATACACTTGATGGGTCGGTATTATTATAAACAAATTAATTCTTGCAAAAATAATTTGCAAGAATTCAGAGGCAATATTGATTTCTATACACTATATTCAAAGGCAATATCATACATTAGAGCTAGGATGTTACTTTAAAGGGAGTGAACACCATAGGTTAAATTTCTGTAAATGCATCCATATAGGTTACCACTTTAAGTATCAAGAGAGAGATGTACAGAAACCAACCCGTGAAAGTTTTAGCTTATTCCATTGTGTCATTAACGAGACAAATTAGTGAAGATATATTCTATTGTGGAAAATGGATAACGGCCGTTTTCTATTTCAAAAATTCCATATAGGCCTACCTTTCAAGTTTTCTCAACAATGAAAGAATATCAGACGGAATAATTTATCTGGATGTTTAGTACCATCACCAACTTCACATCAAATCATTTTTTTAGGTTAGAATTTAGATTATGATTGCAATTGGGTACCGATAACTAACAAAGGAAGTGTACACTCACTTTAACGTTTTTATTTGTGGAAAACGAGGTACATGTGAATTGAGTTCAACCTTGGCGAATCAATATTAAAAATTGTTTGTGTTTTTCTCTATTTTAACGGCAACTTTCGCTATTTTAACGGAAATTCAGTTTATCTTCTAAAAATTGCTATTTTAGGCTAAAAAAGTCTCCGGTTTCTGGTCATAGGTTGGTTTCAAAATCGGTGCGGTGACGCGTTTTTTTGTTGTTGTTTTTTTGCCAAGAGTGATATATGTGATACATGTATACGCAATTATTGGAACCAGACTAAATTTCCCATACACAAAGTATGGTGGCTAAGAGAGGCCTCACAAATAAGACAAACGTTCTTACTCGTATGTCAAAAGGTCGTTTAAAACACAGCACGGCAGAATTCCAGTAGATCCAGCAATTTGGCTGCAGTTGGACATCGCTTCATAGCCACAAAAGAAAAGAAAACTAAACATGAATACATGTGCTATAAAATGACACATTTCTAAAAAATACCCGTGAGAAACATGGTTTTTATTAGATATATACCAACATGAATTTATAGTGTCATATATTTATTATCGCATTTTGTTTCTGTTAAACCATTTTGTGAAATATCTCATTGCGAAGTGTTTGTATTCTTTTTTAATGGAAAAATAACAATATTCCAATGAAAACAAGAATTTCTGGAAATTGCTTTTAAAACACGGGCGATACATGTATAATAAGTATCAAGAGATATGTATAAAGATCTGACTTTGAATGTTTCAGCTTAATTTTTTTAAATATTTAAAATGCATTAAGATTATATTTGTATTCATTCTTATGTCGAAATGGATCTGCAGCCGATGTGATCCAATTGAAGTTTGTATTTGTATACACCTTAGTACAGTGCAAAGATCAATGGTAGAATAGTGTACCCAACATGAATACATACAGGGCAAAAAGCTTCATGTCGTGTCATGATTGTAACACTTGTTTGGTATTATGGGTGCACCCTACTAAATAGTGACCAAATCCATTTGCCCTCACTTTTTTCACAAACTTGTCGGTATTTCTGAACTTCTGAACGTCATGAATTCAATCTGTATTTTGACATATTTAGCTCGTGGCTCTTCTGAGATGAAGAAGGGAGGACGCCGGGCACTACAGGAGAATGGGAGGTAGAATTGGAATGGCCATATTGTCAACGATAGAGGTCAAACAGAATTTGGGTGAATCCCACACACACACACACACACTTTTGAATCAAATGTTTACATAATATGTAGCCTTGAAAAAAAACATCTCCAAAACTGGCCCAAAATTTGCCGAAAATCATTTCCAAAATGGCTTGAAATTTCTCAAAAAGTAATATATATGTTTTTTTGTTTTTTTTCAAATAATTTCTCTTGGCAGATTGGAACTACAAGCCGAAAAAATTCACCGGTTTCTGGTCTCCGCGCGCGTCGCCTCAGACCCGCGCGTCGGCATTTTTAATTTTCTTTTCTTTTTCTTTTTCTTTTTTGTTGTTGCTATGAAACGATGTCCAATTGCAGCCAAAATTGCTGGATAGATTGAATTCTGCCGTGCTGTGTTTTAAACGACTTTTTCACATAGCGGTATGAAAGTTTGCCCGTTTTCTGAGGCCTACATACCTGTATCACTGTTTCTTTGTTGGTAAAATGCAGGTTGAGGAAATAACACTTTTTAGGAGGTGGTTCTTTCTGGGTGTGAATATCTTAACAATTGATTGGCCATTAAAAACAACCTAAAATTTTACCAAAAAGGAAAGATGAATGTTTAGCAAATAATATTCACTTCATGAGTAACAACTGACGGATTCACGATTACGCTTTTAAATAGCAATGTTCCTTAAAAAGCTAACGTAATACGGGCAGCGGCGTAGCCAGGACTTTTTTAGTGGGGGCACGGGGGGCATTGCTTTTCAGTGCTGGGGGCCCCAGGGGTATGGGTTTTTTCCTTTTCTTTTTCTTTTTCTTTTTTTGGGGCGCTATCGGGATGTTTCGTGGGGGGCACGTAGGGGGGGGGGGCACTGGAAATTTATGGGGGGACATGTCCCCCTGTGGCTACGCCGCTGAATACAGGTATTTTTTTAATATTCACACAATACGCTAGGTCTCATCGCTTGAATTAACCAAACAAAATAGAATTCCTTCGAATTGCATCCAAGCCTCTTACACCTACTTCCAAATATCATGGCATTCCCGATGTTTATAAATAGCTTACTGGACTTATACAAGGGGAAGATAAGTTTTTCTACCTGCAAAATTAGGTTTTTGATCGCCATTGTGTTGGAAAGTTTGTTTTGGAATGCAACCTTGCCCCCCATAGTGTTCATCGTTTGTGGGGTCGATACTGCGTGAAAGCTTTTGGGTAGAGGTTGATCTGATTGTTGAACTTCCAATAATGCACCTTTTGAAGCAAAGGCGTAAATGGCACATCTAAATCATATTAAATTTGAAACAATGCTGGCGTGAGCGTTATCATCTTTGTCTATGGCGATTGACCGTGACTGCGGCATTCTGAACATCTTTCAGTAAGGTGGGGCGTGTCAATGATGATTGCACATGCTGGCGCGAGTTCTGTATCAACCACATCGGGGTAAAATATTCGGACTTTTCCTAAATATTCGTTAGGATCCACATCATACACAAATCAAAATTTTCAATAATCATATTTGATTATTGTAAAATATTTAGAAAAATTTGTGACGGGGTCTGAATACAATTAAGTCATTATTGTGGCAAACATGTATACTGTATGGAAAACGTTTACATATCGAGATACTGACGTGGAGGAATGTTATTGTCACTTGTTACTGACATTGAATGGTGGTTCGTTATACACTCTTCCAATCAGTCTGTGATTATTGTAAAATATTTAGAAAAAAATTTGACGGGGTCTGCATAAAATTAAGTCATTATTGTGACAAACATGTATTTTTTTTTACTGTATGGAAAACGTTTACATATCGAGATACTGACGTGGAGAAATGTTATTGTCACTTGTTACTGACATTGAATGGTGGTTCGTTATACACCCTTCCAATCAGTCTGTGATTATTATAAAATATTTAGAAAAACTTGTGACGGGGTCTGCATACAATTAAGTCATTATTGTGACAAACATGTATACTGTATGGAAAACGTGGAGAAATGTTATTGTCACTTGTTACTGACATTGAATGGTGGTTTGTTATACACTCTTCCAATCAGTCTGTGATTATTGTAAAATATTTAGAAACATTTTGTGACGGGGTCTGTATATAATTAAGTCATTATTGTGACAAACATGTATACTGTATGGAAAACGTGGAGAAATGTTAATTAAGAAAGTTTTCGGAAGCACCATGTAACAAATCTCTACAGTAGAGGTGAAGAGAAGAGCCGGTTTTGTTCTCAACGTTTCGGCAAGTATGCTCTGGCCGTCGTCAGGAGAATGGAGAGATGTTGTTGTTGTTGTAAGGTATGTGGCACTTATGGCAATCGATGTGCCCTTTGTGCCATTAACGATAAGTTGTTCGCTAATCTTAACAAGGTTGGGATTGGTAGGGAGGGGTGTAAGTGATCCTCAGATCATAATGTGCCACAAGTGTCCTAGGGGTCGAGCCGTGTACCTTGCAGTTTAAGAGCCCGGGCTCCGCCGGCTGATTTGCAGGCTCGCAACACCTCCCAGGTGATGACGTGTGACACAGTGACCCGCCAATCACCCGTAGCCCCTCCCACCTGATTTTTGCAATACTCAGTGAATCATGAATGGAGAGATGTGGAGAGTGGTGTCTTATATACACTGCTGGAGGATCCTGTTGTGGGCTGAACTGCTGTGATTGGTGCTCGCTGGAGTGTGTTGTTGTGTGCTGGACCTCTTGTGATTGGTGCTCGCTGGGGTGTGTTGTCTGTGTGAGCCTGGTATTCAGTGGAGTGTATCAGTGCTGTGTTGGTGGTGGTGATGCCTGGTTCTGGTCCTTGTTACATGGTGATTCCGAAAACTTTCCTAATTACCATTTCCCACCATGCAAAGCCTTAAATCCTATATGTGGAGAAATGTTATTGTTACTGACATTGAATGGTGGTTCGTAATACACTCTTCCATTGTAAAATATTTAGAAATATTTGTGACGGGGTCTGCATATAATTAAGTCATTATTGTGACAAACATGTATACATGTTTACATATCGAGATGCTGACGTGGAGAAATGTTATTGTCATTGAATGGTTCGTTATGCACTCTTCCAATCAGTCTGTTGACGTGGAGAAATGTTATTGTCATTGAATGGTTCGTTATGCACTCTTCCAATCAGTCTGTGACTACTGTAAAATCTTCAGAAAACATTTCCAGAATTATTTTAACTTTACAAAAGAAAGAAACTAAAAGCCAATTTATGTTGGCTCCGATGTTGTCTGAAATCACGAGCTTCCCTCAGATAGTGTTAACCGATAATTAGTCCAAGTGTTACTTAAATTGAGGAAAGGAAATAAATGTTTTTAAATTCTCGTTTCATAAAATATCAAACTTTTAAACCGAGCTTCCGACAATTGTGAAATATTCAACTACAACGTATTTGTTTTCCTTCCTTAAAGGATATAATCAATGTTCTGATGAAAACAAATAACTGAGAGAATTGAACCTTCTGAACCTTCTGAAGTTGTAGTCAGCAGGGCGAATCTAGTCCGCATGTCGCTAACTTTAACGGTATATATTGGCATATACGGGCCTGCCAGAAACACCGGGGCAAACCCCTTCTCTTAGCGATAAGTGTACTGGGTTCTTTTTACGTGCGTTGATAGTTTTAATACAACACACGGGACCTACGGCTTTACGTCCCATCTGAAGGACGAAGCAATAATGGTTAAGTGTCTTGCTTAAGGACACAAGTGTCACGACCGGGACTCGAACCCACACTCTGCTGATCAGAAACCCCAGAGCTTGAGTCCGGTGCTCTTAACCGCTCGGCCACGACACGCCATCTTTTGGTAGAATTGGTAGAATTGGTAGAATAGCAAAAACACTAGCTATACATCTTTGACTAATGTTTGTGTCACTTTTGACATCAATTAACAAGGATATATGGCTGAGTTAAATAAAACAAAAAGAGTGCCTTTATAAAATGCAAAGAATAATAATTTGACCTGATCTATTTCTTGAGGCGAATATATTTATATAATATGAACATTGTAAGCATACAAAAAACAAGATGTAATGAATCTATCTTGCATGCACTTATAATTATTACCTTACAATATTGTTCCCAGTGTGGTTTAGTAACTGTGACCTTTTATACTTTGCAGCTGTACCTGTATCTGGAAATCTCACATCACAAAGCAGCACTAATAGTGTACACGCTGCTAAGGAAGCTGTTGACGGCAACGTGGTCACGTATGCCAAAACTGGTAAGCAAAGTACCCGCAGCATACAAAGTACTAATAATCAAGATAAAGGTGTTCGAGAGATTTGATAATAAATTAATACCTCCTAAAATTGCTTATCCTTTAAAACAATTCAAACTTTTTCCTCATACCCCATCTTATACATTATTCTTGTGATGTTCTGTTACCAAAGCAAAGGTCCTTCTGAATTTACATTTTGCA
Organism: Zoroaster sp. YZ-2022; assembly: GCA_029582265.1. Taxonomy (NCBI): domain Eukaryota; kingdom Metazoa; phylum Echinodermata; class Asteroidea; order Forcipulatida; family Zoroasteridae; genus Zoroaster; species Zoroaster sp. YZ-2022. The sequence goes on along the minus strand of CM055825.1, from coordinate 6,631,498 downwards.
GTGAATCAAAGGAAGATGTACATTGTTTAAAATAAATTCAAACGTCTATTTTAGTTTAATTTCAACTTACAATCACCAATTTGATTATGTATTCCGGGACTCCAGTGCATTCTGGGAATCCAATATGGCTGTTATTGCATAAAAGCGAATAAACAAATTGTATTAATAATATTTGGTGAATATTGCAACAGGCTTAATTGTGTTTTTAGTCAATATCAGAGCGTCCCATAAGGATAATAAATTACATCGTACATTGTCTTCAATACAACATATCTTGTGTCGATGCAAATTTCAGTCATATCAGTACTAAGGAAAATAGATGGGTGAATGTTTTAGTCCCCGGCTAAAAGTAGTATAGTACCTTTGCTTAACGGTAATCTATTGAATTGTACGACTTAAATTAACATAGGTCTGAGAATAGACTAATATGGATAATTTAAAGCATATTTAAAGGTCCTATGAAATAGGTGTTTTTTTTTAATTGTATACAATAAAGTATGCCTACTGGAACATACATTTGTCATTTGTAATTTTTCCCCTCACGTTTATACCATACAAATATTAATTTTTAAATTTAGGGGATGCTTTTCGACACGCCCATACCCCTCATTAACATAAAATTCGTGACGTACACTGAGGCAATTCCCGATCCGTGATCCACAGCACTTGACCAAGTATGCGTCGTATACAGCGCACCACTTGCATGCAGAGTGTTGCTAGAGAAAAAGTTTCCTGATGTTTTCTGTCAGGTTTGAAGCTTATTATTTTTGATAATGCCATCGAGGTGTGTCGCTGCAGGTTGCAGCAACACCACCAAAGACGGTGTTAGTCTACACCGATTTCCGTCTGATCCAATATACAGACGTATTTGGACGACTAAAGTGAAGCTGACCAGAGCGAAGTGGTCGGGACCGACGGAACACTCATTTTTATGTAGTGTACATTTCGAGCAGACATGCTTTGAACGGGGCCTCCACAGCCAGTTCGGTATGGCTTAAAAGGCCATGCTGCTACCAGATGCAATTACAACGATATTCCTGCTAAGTAAGAAGGCTGTGAAGGCTCCAACGAAGAAGAGGGGTGTTTTTTAAAGCGAGAAAGGCTCAGGGTAAGTGGCCATTTAGTAATACTCCCATGCACAACCCAGTCCACTTCCGTGCAAAACGACATTTGCACACCATGATCACCGTTTCAGTGTTCACGGCATGAAAACATGCCGTGATTTTCCGCATTAATAAAAACATTGTGTCTGATTTTATATACTGGCAAGACAAACATAAAAACATTAAACCTTTCTCATTATGCCTGCGCTTGTTTTGAGTTTTTTTTTAATGATCAGAACTTTGACTCGGCTGTTTCTGGTATTTCATAAAATAACACCGTAATGTTAGCATGCCTTCGGTGTGTGTTCCGACCGCATGATGGGGGCTTGCGCTGCATTTCACGGATAACTCTCCTCTCTTTCGGACATGTTTTTCGCGTGTTACTGCTAGCTTTTCGTAGAGTAATTCTCCCGTGCTTCTGGCCTAAAATGCGTCTGTGTGTGCATGGCAACGCTAAGCGTGCATTGTACCGTGCCGGGGCAACTCGACCCTCTATAATTATTAGACTGTTATCCGATCAAAGTCTGGCACCAAACCATACCGCCTAGCTCCGTGAGTGGAAAATTCTCTGCCTTTGTGTACGTCACGAACGTTTTGTTAAAACTTAGAAAATTCGGGGGTCAATAATCCACTCGACACAAAAAAAACATTTAAAATTGTTTTTAATTCACACCAATCAATATAACAGCACCAAAAAATAAAGTTTGGTGAATACACTCTTCACAGGACCTTTAATGTTGTGTTTGATTAGCAGACAAGCGACTTGTTACAGCAGAAACACCAACACCTTGAAAATGTAACTTGAGCAATACACTCGTGTTCCGTACAAAAAGATGAAAGGCCAGATTGCAGTCGAGTATAGTGTTGCGTTGAAGATTTGTTTTATATAAGCAGAGAAAAATCCCGAACCGATTAGCATAGAACTTCTAGTAATAAATCGTTTTCTTTTGTTTCCTCGATTTTAAAGCTGGCGATGAGACTGATTCACATCCATGGTGGCAAATGGACCTTGGTGACGAACATTGGTTGGGTAAAATTACCGTGACACTCGAAACACAATGTTGTGGTAATATAAAAATTTTACACTGTAATAATTTTCTTATAAAAGGCAATATGTACAGCAATGGTGATTAAAACGTAAATTTATTTAATCCTGTAGTTTTCCAAAATAGATCATAAAATAAACCTGTGAAAGTTTCATCACAATAAAGGTGCTTGCGTTTTTGAGAAACAACTAAAGCTAAAGTTGCTATCTGCCAAGTTTTACCAATTCCTTTTTCTGTAAGATAAAAGCACGTTAGACGGAATCATTTCTGATTGATAATCGTAGCAACTTTACACTAAGTACCCTTTTCGACAATAATTCGTCAGCACATCACAGTTTACCCCGCAGATTCTACTATTTATAACAAGCATGATCTAGATGCGTTGATGCAACCAGTAATACGCCATCGTTTTGTAAGTTTTCAGAGGGATGCTTATGAAAGGTGTAGCGTGATTTATATGGTAACTGACTATAAAGATAACCCTCGTCCATTTTATTTTAAGAGAAACTGAATTATTTCTTGCCACTCCATTGTTTCAGATGGGTGGATTTAAACCCGGACAATTTAATCAGCCTTGTTCTTGACGATAATTGTTACATGTTTTAAAACCCTAAACATTACCAAAGAAATCATATGCTTCGTCAACAAATTTACCGACTAGAAAATAAACAATAAGTTAACAAGAGAACTTAAATATTTCAGAAAACCGACTTTCCTATCTCTCTCTCTGTTCAGGGAATTATTTCATTGGAGCGGTTGTGAGAGCTGGTGTAAGCTCCAACTACACCGAGAATCAGATGTGCGGCTCACCAGTCACAGATATATATGAACAGGCCTATTCTGGCGCTGTGATTGAATTCTTATGTGATACACCAGTGTGGGCCAAGTATGTCAGTGTGGATATAGATCCTTCGAGATCCGTTGATGCAAACCCAGTCCTTCAGATTGCTGAGGTGATGGTGGAAGAGTATACATCAGAAGAATGTGCTTCAAATAGTTGTAAGATTGTGGTATTTTAGTTTTTTAGCTTATAAATATTCATACCTTTGGACTTTAACCGTGAAGGTTGTGTATGCGTCAGTGTAACCCACACCCTCCCTTCTCAAGCCCATTACACCTAAAACTCAAGTACATATTTAGCAAGATGTCTTAACACCTATGCATTCATATATTATGATATTCTATAAATAATATTTTATAGTTGTAAAATGCTCGTCCAATTCGATTTAATATAAAACAATATTTTGTAATTGACGCTGGTCATAACTACAAGGGAAACAGTTTTTTCCTAAATTAGCGGCTATAAACTTTCTTCAAAATTTTCCTTAATGAATAAGCCTATATTTAATTGAACTGTTTTATTTTGAATTCAAGTGACCGCTTGTGTGGGACACTTCATTTCTCGGGGAAATCCAAACTTCTTTGGTTTGTTGTTCTCATAATGATATGTTGTTTCTTTAAATTGTTGTTTTATCTTTTAGCACTCAATGTTATTGGAATGTCAACATTACAAAGCAGCATTATCACAAATCATCCTGCGAAATATGCTGTAGACGGGAATGTCAATTTATTTTCTCAAACTGGTAAGAACTCTAGATATAAACGTGTATGAAATACCTCGGTCGATATTTCAAGGAAATGGCGAAAATGTTTCTACGAGCTTTCTCTCTTTGAATAAACATACGTATTAAACAACCAATCTGTGAACGTTTCAGCTTATCAACATATCATGTCGTTAAAAAGTATAAATTCATTTAGATTTGTAGCATGATAGGCTTCTAAGGCAATAGGCTCCCGCGGTGGTGGATCACAGCTTCCAAGTCGGTAACTGCAGCTCTGAGTTGGTGACAGTGGGTCACAGTGAAGATCCCATGTGTATCACTGTGAGGTTCTCATGTGGATCGCAGTGAGGATCCCATGCGGATCACAGTGAGGATTCCATACAGATCCCATATGTATCACAGTGAGGATCTCATGTGGATCGCAGTGAGGATCCCATGCGGATCACAGTGTGAATCCCATGCAGATCACGGTGAGGATCCCATGCGGATCACAGTGAGGATTCCATACAGATCCCATATGTATCACAGTGAGGATCTCATGTGGATCGCAGTGAGGATCCCATGCGGATCACAGTGTGAATCCCATGTGGATCAGGGTGAGGATCCCATGTGGATCACGGTGAGGACCCCATGCAGACCACAACGAGGATCCTATGTAGATCACAGTGAGGATCCCATGCAGACCACAGTGAGGATCCCATGTGTGTCATAGTGAGGATCCCATATGAATCTCCGTGAGGATCCCATGTAGATCACAGTGAGGATCAGATGTAGTTCACGGTGAAGATTCCATGTGGATCACGGTGAAGATTCCATGTGGATCACAGTGAGGATCCCATGTGGATCACAGTGAGGATTCCATACAGACCCCATGTGGATCACAGTGAGGATCCCATACTGATCCTATGTGTATCACGGTGAGAATCCCATGCAGATGAAAGTGTGGATCCAATGCAGATCTCAGTGAGGATATATGCGGATGTCGATCCCAGTGAGGATCCCTTGGATATCATGGCGAGGATCACAATGTATACTACTCAAAACAATTTAGGGAACACCGGATTTTTAACATCAAATAGGTTTGAAATGTTCCATGAACCGGGATTTTCATTTGCAACCACCTCTCTTTCAGTAGTCATGTCATGAAATGTGTAATCACTACATGCATCCTTTATCATCCGTTTCATTGTGCAGTTGTTTCTCATCAATTCTGTGAAACATTGTGTTTATCTGAAATAAATGATCTTGCTTTATCTGGGATTATTCCGGTGTTCCCTAAATTGTTTCGAGTAGTATATATATCACAGTGAGGACCCCATGTAGGTCACAGTGAGGTTCCCATATGTATCACATTGATGATCTCATGTGGATCAGTCAAGATCCCATGTAGTCACGGGTCATCACATTATTCAGTTGATATTACTATAAGGAGTGAAAGAAAGTAATCAAAATTATTAAACTTTAAGCTCATAGCCATTTAAGCAACGAAAATTTGTTTAAATAGGAATTGCTTCAGTCGAGGATCAAATGTAACAAAACCATTAAAACAACCATATGCTAAATGCAAGACTTACAAAAACATCCCAGCTAACATGCATACGTTGGGCCGACGTCGGTGAAAGTCGGATAAGTCTGTGTAAAAAACGGACGTTGTACAGACGTCGGGAAGGTCGGCGTCACTTTCTAAACGTTGTACGGACGTTGGCAAACAGTGTGAAGTACAACAGGTCGATTTTCAACGTTGGCACAACGTAGTAATACGGACAACGTAACGTCGGCGTACTAAGGTTGTGCCAACGTCGGGAAATGTTGTGCAGTATAACAGGTCGATTTTCAACGTTGGCACAACGTAGTTATAATACGGGCAACGTAACGTCGGCGTCCTAAGGTTGTGCCAACGTCGGGAAATGTGCAGTATACAAGGTCGATTTTCAACATTGGCACAACGTAAGTATAGTGTGGGCAATGTAACGTCGGCGTTTTAAGGTTTTGTCAACGTCGGCAAATGTTGTGCAGTATACAAGGTCGATTTTCAACCTTGGCACAACGTACTAGTTAAAGTGTGTACAACCTAACTACGGCGCATCATACGTTGTGCCGACGTCGAAATCCAATGGTGTTTTAATTTCCGAAGAGGCAGGGCATTGTACACTTTAATTTCTTTTTAAATATCGTAATTTTACGGCTAAAAGTGTGTAAATTCCACGGTGAATTACCGTATCATCCCTTTTTCAGTGTTTTACGGCCGAAACACGTATTACGGCCGCTCCCACTGCACTCTGGGATATATCCAATATGTAAATCATCTGACCTTAATTTGACCTAATTTTGTGTTCGAATCATTTCCAAGATTTAAATATGTGAAATTGGGTCATTTTAAACCATTTTCAAATATTTACCGTTAACTTTATGATAAAAAGGTAAGGTTTCGGTGTTCTCTTCTATTTTGATGTAAAAAAAGTACATTCAAAATTTCTAATATTGAAATATAGATTATAATTGCATGACACCATGATTTGAAAAGAGAGTTGAAAAGACAGTATATAAAGGATACATGTTCTAAACATTAGTAACTGGAGAGGGGTCGTTGAAAAAGGAACCAGACTACGCGTACGTGTAGGTAAGTGAAAGACTTTGTGTAAAATAAGCAATTGCATCGATTAACCCCAATTAATATCTGCAGATCTATCCCATAGTAAATGCAGCATCCCGTGGACGTTTCAAGCTGAAATACCGTAAATAATACGTTAACCGTAGATTCATTTCCAGTTATGAAAATAAGGTACCCGTGAATATATGGAAATATTTAAAACCCGCTGCACTACGTTTGACCGGGATTTTTTTTATACATTTTTTACATTGTCTACCCAGCCTAGCATGCATACGTTGGCCCAACGTGTGCCAACGTTGTGGCGGGGTTGACCCGTCGTCGGTACAACGTTGGCCTAACGTCTTCGACGTTGGCTCGATGGAGAAAATAAACGTCAAGGCGACGTCAACTGCCGACATTGGGCCAATCATACAATATTATGTTGTCCCAACGTGTTACTAATACGTCATACGAACGTTGGACGTGCCGATGTTGGCCCAAAAAATACCGACGTTGTGGCAGGGTTGGCCCGACGTCGACCCGACGGAAAAAATTAACGTCAAGGCGACGTCAATTGCCGACGTTGGGCCAACTGTAAATTCTTACGATGGCCAACGTTGGCCCAACGTATGCATGTTAGCTGGGATGTTTCAAATTTATCAAGCTGCGTTAAAAATACTCAGGTACCAAGATATCTACAGAAACTAACTGGTCAACGATTAAACTAATTTTGTGTCAAGGAGCAAATAATAAATATGTTTTTAATCAATATAATGTGGAAATGGATTACCAGCTGGTTATACATTTCAGATTATGATTTATATATATATATATATATATATATATATTTTTCGAAATGACAACATGTCAGACGGAATAATAACTTCTCAGGATGTTATGTCGTATTACCATCTTAATACCAAGTAAGCTTTAAAGATAATTAATTGTAATTATTTCAATTTCGTTTCAGGTATTTACAAATAATATACAACCGTTTTATCATTATCAAAATCGTCTACGCCATCGCAAAATGTTCTAAATTTCCAAACTATTAAGGTTAAAACTAATAATTACCGTGTTTTATTGAAAAGTAACATCGACCAAATAGCATTGTTTTCTTTTTCTCCAGAATCTGGGGATTCCCATCCGTGGTGGAGAGTTGACCTTGGTACCAGCTCCTGGGTGGGGACAATTACAGTGTCTCTTCGCCTTACATGCTGTGGTAAGCTCGTTTTCATATGGTGTCAATGCTAACCAACACCTTTAAAAAGGTGCAACATTAGTTTGCTAAAGAGTATCCTTTCATAAATTCGAATAGGAAATTATTTCATTGTTTTAACGTTTCTGCAATTTAGAATAGAATGATTGCGCAAATTGTTCATTTAGCAATGATATCAAATTAAATTAAAAGGAAGTATAGAATTTGAAATTGTAAAATAACAAAATGGTGGAATTTGTATGTAGGCCTAAAACATACTTATTAGCCGGTGAGGGTATACATTTTCCTCAAAAATAATAACTTTTCGAAGTGCTGTCATTTTGAAGAAAGGAACATCATTTTAAGATCGAATTTAAGAAAAGTACTCTTTCCTAAATTCCATATTAGACAAGTACAACATATCTTGATGCATGTTCACTATTGGCAATTAGCTTAAACTTCCACATAATGATTATATTATGCATATAATCTTGAGTTAGTAGATTTACACTTAGAAGCAACTTTGTGACTTTCCGTACTTTATTTCAGCCTTGTTTCAGGAAACCGTGCATTTTTAATAGTGTACGTTTCAAAGAAGATTTCCTTCTCTTCTTGTGCAGGGGATCGTTTTGTCGGTGCGATCGCACGGGCTGGCTTGAACTTTACCTACAACGATAACCAACAGTGCGGCTCAAATGTTACAGAAGAACAGTCCTTTAATGGGGCAGTGGTTGATTTCGTGTGCGATCCACCGTTGTTTGCCAAATATGTCAGTTTAGAACTACCTCCTACAAGCCCTGATGTTGCAGACCGGAGACTGGCGATTGCTGAGATTTCTGTCAAACAATATAAATCCGAAGACTGTGCCACAAATAACAGTAAGTTCATTGGGGAGTTGCACGTTGGTGGTGACACTAAAAAGGTGCATTCATCATACACATACAAGATCTGCATCGAGTTCAATATTTTCATCAAGTTTTCAAGTAAACCCAACGTAAAACCTTCTGTCATAACTAACACCTCGAGGATAGCCTGACCGAAAGACTCGGTGAAAGTCACTAGGCTAGGACACAAGCAGTAATATGTTTATTTACACATTATTATGTACAACTCCGGCATCCAATAGTTCTAGTTTCACATTTACATTTGTTAAATCACCAGTCAACACACACCTTCAATTGATGAATATTATTTATTTATATATATTTGAAAGTTTACATACTTTTGGAAAAATTCTTCACTTCTCAACAATTACCGAAAAATTCGTATACAATTCGCTAAATTTATGTTCACCTGTTCACAACAACATTATTAACCGCTTAAACTGTCGGCAATTAATTATTTCCCAATCTTATTAAAATACAATGATCCACTGAGTAATTAAATCACACGATTTCCAAAAAGTACCAGTCTTAAATTATCCCGACTTGAAATGCTCATTGCAAAAACTAAAAGCACTAACTAAATTACAAAACGAATGATTAAGACTTCCTCTCAAAAGATCTAGAATGTTCCTACTCTGACGTCACAAATTTAAATTTGAGAATATAAAATTTCATAAGCAACTTATGCTCGACATTCACACACCACTCGTAGACATGAGTGTGACATAATACATTCTGGGTTAAATGCAAAGACAAATGGCACTAGTTGAAATACCCTTATAAACCCCGATACTCCAAATAACAATTATGTTCCTCTCTTGGGCAACACAGATTTTATATTATAACTATAAGAAAAGGTCCCACCAAATCTACGGTGTAGTCTTTCTCAAACTCAAAGTTCGAAATCCTCACGTCACTCCACACCGCTAGCTCGACGTGTTCATGTTGTTTCCGACTCCGCGAAACAAAAGTTCAAAGTTCAAAGATTGTGCGCCCTCTGTCGCTGGTAACGACCCAAGTTGCTGGACACGGGAACGTCACACTTTCGGTCAACACTCAGTCTGGCGTTACTACCAATCACTCAGTGGTGAAAACCATCTATAAAATGGGAAAAGTTATCCAAAATCTAATACAATCTATTCCAGAAATCCCTTTTTAACACCGCTTCTGAAACTTTCGTTTAATCAAAGTGAAAATCAACTTTCCATTCTAAAGTACAAACCAATGGGAATTTGAATGGACGTGTCTCTTGAAATAGATACACACATAAGCCTTATCGCTAATAGCAGCTGCAAGGAATTGTGGGATGTCTGTGGGCGCAACAGCGCCACTGCGTGCCGCGCGGACAAACAAAATATTATTGACGTCACAAAAGCTGCGCCAAACAGAAGCCCCTTTTTGTATCCCTGTATGCTTTGCGGCAGTTGCTTTAGTGCTATTAGCGATAAGGCTTATTAGATCATAGTTTAAAAGTAACTTCCAAAATTACATAAGTAAATTAGGTTGTCATTTATGTACAAATTAACACATTTCTGCAGCAAAATTAAAGGGGTAAAACTTACGGTTTTCCATCAAAATTATATCTTGCATTGCAGATCCCAGCAGCTGTCTCTCTTCTCCAATCAACTTGCCTTTTAGCAGCCTGTAAATACCTGCTCTGATTCTCAGCAAATAGCAACTTAAAATTATAAATAAATCTTCCGACGCTCTGGCGATCTGACAAAATTTTCTAAGACATCTTATCTCTATGAATAACACAGCTAGAATGATTGTATCACAACCAACACCGCACCCATACCCCACTATTTAACTAAAAATTCCACCGTCCTATGCAAATCAACCACCCTTTTGTCCTCGCATTCACAAACCCACACATGACTGGAACACAATAGGCTAAGGAATCTCAAAAGGAATACTTACCAGTGTTAAACTAATAAGTTGAACAAATTTACATGTTAACAAAAGACATGCCATGGTTTTGAATACTTACCTTTGAAAGCACATTCCTGAAAAGAGCTAAGGCAAGTACAGATGAGGTAAAATTCTGACACCTTCTACGAACGAAATAATTAGGGTTCTAAGGGTCCAATGTATAAAATACACAGTTTCTACACTAGACCTCTAAAAATGCTGGTTTAATAGGGTATTTCCAACGGACCTAATTTGATACTTACACTCCGCCCATTCAACCTTTCAACATGAGAGTAAGCCCGTACGTATTGGCGAGATTTAAGGCAATTAAGGCGAGATTTTATTATTTAAATTGATAGATCATCGTATGAATGCACCTCATGTGACAATTAAGGCTTCGTAAATGTGAACAACTTATTATAATTATCCTCAAGACATTTAGAGTAGGCTATACTGATTGAAACATCGAGGTAATTTAGTGGTTCTTCAGCATCGTGTAACTGATGAGATGTTCAAATGGTGCCAAGACCACCCTGTGTTAGGTAATTGTGAAATATGAATGCTGATTTTTGGGGGCCAAGTAGGTCCTATGCTGTTATAGCAAGTAATATACAATCATAAAGATCTCCTGAAACTGATATCGTCCTTTAAATAATGATACAAACAACCTAAACCGTGTATAGTTCCTCAGTGACTAATGATTGTTGGGTTAAATATTGGGGATGATTCTATTCTACGGACTATTCTCCCTGGATGAAAAAAATGGGGTATATATATACTCCCCAGCTAACATGCATACGTTGGGCCGACGTCGGTGAACGTCGGATAAGTCGGCGTCAAAAAACAAACGTTGTACGGACGTCGGGAAGGTCGGAGTCACTTTCTAAACGTTGTACGGACGTTGGCAAACAGTATGAAGTACAACAGGTCGATTTTCAACGTTGGCACAACGTAGTTATAATACGGACAACGTAAGTCGGCGTATTAAGGTTGTGCCAACTTCGGGAAATGTTGTGCAGTATAACAGGTCGATTTTCAACGTTGGTACAACGTAGTTATAATACGCGCAACGTAACGTCGGCGTCCTAAAGTTGTGCCAACGTCGGGAAATGTTGTGCAGTATATAAGGTCGAATTTTAACCTTGACACAACGTAAGTATTATGTGGGCATTGTAACGTCGGCGTTTTAAGGTTGTGCAAACGTCGGCAAATGTTGTACAGTATAACAGGTAATTTTTCAACGTTGGCACAACGTAGTTATATAAATGTTGGCAACGTAACGTCGGCGTCCTAAGGTTTTGTCAACGTCGGCAAATGCTGTGCAGTATACAAGGTCGATTTTCAACGTTGGCACAACGTAAGTATAGTGTGGGCAATGTAACGTCGGCGTATTAAGGTTTTGTCAACGTCGGCAAATGTTGTACAGTATAACAGGTCAATTTTCAACGTTGGCACAACGTAGTTATAACGTAACGTCGCAACGTAACGTCGGCGTCCTAAGGTTTTGTCAACGTCGGCAAATTTCGTGCAGTATACAAGGTCGATTTTCAACCTTGGCACAACGGAAGTATAATGTGGTCAATGTAACGTCGGCGTTTTAAGGTTGTGCCAATGTTGGCAAATGTTGTACAGGTCGATTTTCAACCTTGGCACAACGTAGTTATAATGTGGGCAACGTAACGTCCTAAGGTTTTGTCAACGTCGGCAAATGTTGTGCAGTATACAAGGTCGATTTTTAACGTTGGCACAACGTAGTTAAAATGTGTACAACCTAACTACGGCGCATCATACGTTGTGCCGACGTCGAAATCCAATGGTGTTTTAATTTCCGAAGAGGCAGGGCATTGTACACTTTAAAAAGAAAATATCGTAATTTTACGGCGAAAAGTGTGTAAATTCCACGGTGAATTACCGTATCATCCCTTTTTCAGTGTTTTACGGCCGAAACCCGTATTACGGTCGCTCCCATTGCACTCTGGGATATATCCAATATGTAAATCATCTTACCTTAATTTGACCTAATTTTGTGCTCGAATCATTTCCAAGATTTAAATATGTGAAATTTGGTCATTTTAAACCATTTTCAAATATTTACTGTTAACTTTATGATAAAAAGGTAAGATTTAGGTGTTCTCTTCTATTTTTATGTAAAAAGTACATTCAAAATTTCAAATATTGAAATATAGATTATAATTGCATGACACCATGATTTGAAAAGAGATTTGAAAAGACAGTATATAAAGGATGCATGTTCTAAACATTAGTAACTGGAGAGGGGTCGTTGAAAAAGGAACCAGGCGACGCGTACGTGTAGGTAAGTGAAAGACTTTGTGTAAAATAAACAATTGCATCGATTAACCCCAATTAATATCTACAGATCCATTCCATAGTAAATGCAGCATCCCGTGGACGTTTCAACCTTAACTGCTTAAATACCGTAAATAATACGTTAACCGTAGATTCATTTCCAGTTATGAAAATACGTCTACCCAGCCTAGCATGCATACGTTGGCCCAACGTGTGCCAACGTTGTGGCGGGGTTGACATGTCGTTGGTACAACGTTGGCCTAACGTCTTCGACGTTGGCCCGATGGAGAAAATAAACGTCAAGGCGACGTCAACTGCCGACGTTGGGCCAATCATAAAATATTATGTTGTCCCAACATATTACTAATACATCATACGAACGTTGGACGGGCCGACGTTGGCCCAACAAATGCCAACGTTGTGGCAGGGTTGGCCCGACGTCGACCCAACGTTGGCCCGATGGAAAAATTAACGTCAAGGCGATGTTAACTGCCGACGATGTTAGCTGGGTCCCATCCAGGGATTTACGCCCATGGTCTCTGTTTACTGTATTTCTTTCTCCATAAATCTATCTTGAAATGTTTTCTCTTTGCTTTCGTTTGAAGACCTTACCCTCACCGGAAAGATTACTTCGCAGAACAGCAGTAATAAACCGCCATATGACGCTATAGACGGTAACACAAACACCTTCTCTACAAGTAGTAAGTTATCAAATGTTTGCTTTGTAATTAGATAACGCAAATAGAAAAACAAAATTAAAAAGTGTCCAAACAATACCCATTTCACCATCATAGTTATCATCATTAAAGGAAAAGTACAACAGTGGTATTTTGTAACGTACGTTCATTTTAATCCTTAGTTTTATGAAGAATTATTTACCTAAACTATGAAAGTTTTTAACACAGTATAATGTAAAATAAATAGAGAATTAGCTGTTGTAAACTGCTTACCAACCTAAAGGGCCTGTAGTACAAAGGCAAAATCAATGTTATTGGCCTTACGTTTTGAACCTAGCAGGCAAAGTGAGAGAGGAGAAAACTAGGTACATACATAAACATACTGTAAGAGAGGAAGTTAGTCAGGTGTGAAATGAACACAAAAGAAGAAGATACAAAAAGCAGGGTCAGGTTCTGGTTCCTGGGATCAAACGAAAGGAGAATAAGTATGAATAGAGGTACCGGAAGTTATTGGCCGGAGAAAGAGATTTATAGTGAAAAGCAATGATCGACACAAATGTAAAACAAATATAAAATAAATGCAAAAAAGTGTCTGTGAAGAAAGAAAAAAAGAGAAAAAAGGGGAAATTAGTCATTTCCTTCCTGTATGTTGAAACCATGGGGTGAATGGTGTGGAAACGCCTGATCCACATCTTTTCTCTGCTGAGACGGACCGATTCCCTGCGGTTAGCAAGCGACTCAATGCCCTGCAAGATCATGTCAGAAATGGAGTGGTAGATTGAAGTGTTGGCCCACAGAAGTGTCAAGCTTATGGGATTTTACTACGGATCTGTCACCATGGAACCGTTTTTTAAGTGAGTTCTTAGTGAAGATATACTGAATACCACATATTCTGCAAGATATGAGATAAATTATGTCCCGGTTAAATACAGAATCCAATTCAAAACCATCCTGCTCACATTCAAAGCCCTTCATGATTGAGCCCCATCCTGCATACAGGACATGCTACAATATCATCATGCAATCTACGGAGACCGGGCTTTCTCATTTCTTATAACAGAATTTAGTTTCATTGGTGTTTCTTGCTTATTTTAGTGCTTACCACCATGAAACAGCTAGCCGTTTACCAAAAATCATTGCATTAGATATCCTAGAATCCATACTTTTCTAGAGTCTCGAATGTGATGTCACGTGTGTTCCAAGTTAGCGATAGTCTGGAATCCATAGTCCTTATGGAATAGAACAAATCAATCTTTGGAACCTGTCTAATTTGACTTCAGCGTACAAAGGCATGGGATTTCATTTCCACGGTGGGTTGGTCTGACAAAAAGAGTCAAAATGTCGGTATCTGTTATGGGTATTGATCGTCGCGGATACATTAAAAAGCTAGCTGACTTATTAGCGATACATTCTTTATAAAGGAAATTCAAATAATATCAGTACTTCTGGAGATATTGAAAAGGAGCTAAAATTCCCCTGAAGGTCTCCCAAATTTCCCAAGTCAAAGTCTCTTAGGTCGATTGACCAAATGATAATTCCTATGAGATACAAGTACTGCAGCTAGGCTTTCGCCAGCTTTGCACCGCCTCTCTAGAACTGCTTGCCATACGAGTTGAGAGACATATATGATCTATCGTTCTTCAACCTCTATATGAAGACATATCTTTTCTTCCACCTAACACAGTGACTTTACATTTAACGGCGCCTTTGAATGCGCTTCAAGATAAAGTGCGCCTTACAAATGCTTTGTTATTATTATTATTATATCAACCTACAAGTAATTGAAAGAATGTCATCTTCCTCGTTTTCTAGCTCTCGATGGGACTGATTCACATCCATGGTGGCTTCTGGACTTGGGTAACGAACACTGGTTGGGTAAAATCACCATCACAGTCAAGGCATCCTCTTGCGGTAATTCATAATAGTAAATGTACACATCCTATATGAAATTTCTCATTTGAAAACCTTATCACATTTTAAATTTGTATCAAAACACAGGGGAGACTGAAAAAGAGCGTTCACTAGTGCAGGATTTAATCTGGAGTAAACAAAGAGCGTTGAATAATGCAGTATTTAACCTGGGGTGAACAAAGAGCACTGACTTTATTAAAAAGTCGTATCTTCTCTAATAAGCCTTGTGCAAGTGACCCAGACTTTGACCCCTGTGCGTAGCGACTGTTACTATGCCACGTGATTCGGGGCAAGCTTTACGGCCGCGCCGGACGTAAACGATGCAACCATGCGTGTTTGAATAGGCCTTTATGTAGTTTCTAAAGAGTTTCGGTGACATGATTTTGCAGGAGTTTCTTTGCAACAAAAGACGAAGTACATGTATTTCCGTGTTTTTTATAACGTATAGTGGACAATCAAATACGTCAAAACAGATGCATTAACTTTAGTTCTAAGGAAGTTAAAATGCCTTCAAAGCAAAATACAACGTTGGCAACTAACAACACGAGTTGTGTAGATAGGTTCCAATCGTTATTAATGCGTTGATCATTGAGTTATATGTTGCAGGTACCAGACCACGCACCGCTGCAGTATTGTTGGTTTCTAAGAAAAAGCAGAAAAAGCTTGCCCCGAATCACGTGACTGGCAACAGAGACTCGGCTGACATCCGGTCACGAATAGTCTGGTGCGGGCGCACTATAAACTGATCTGCGGTATCAGTGTTACAGGGTTCCGAGCCGATATGTTAATCAACACGCAAAAGGCTTATTGACTCGGCTGCTGATTCTCAAGTTTAGCATCATTACTTAGGATGTGATCCCTGCCTACACGTCATAATAATAATAATAATAATAATGTGTGGACTTATATAGCGCACGTATCCACCAACTAAGTAGTGCTCAAGGCGCATTATATCATTACCCCTGCTCATAAGGCTCATAAGGCTCATAAATAATTCCTGAAACCATCTCAGCTCCCCGGGGAGTATACAGCTCAATTGCTGCCATTACAGCGCATATAGGGCTAATCAACCAACTCTGCCCTCACAGGTACCCATTTAACCCCTGGGTGGAGAGAAGCAATTATGGTTAAGTGTCTTGCTCAAGGACACAAGTGTCACGGCCGGGATTCGAACCCACATTCTGCTGCTAACACCAGAACTTGAGTCCGGTAAGCTAGACCGCTCGGCCACGACACTCCATGTATGAGTTGAATGACTAACTAAATATTGACAAAATTAGGAGACCGCCAACATACAATAGCCGAGTTAAAAGAACACCAGGTACGATAATCCGAAGGTAGCAGGTTCATGTCTTGCCAAGTGAATTTTCTTTGTGCAGTCCAGATTTAAAGTCCTTCACCTGGACAGAAAAAAGTTCATAAGCTTATATCCCAGTCTTATTCATTGTTAAAATAATTTGCTTCTAAATTAATTCGGATTGCGTTGCAATGTTCCGCATATGCATTACAATTTCGTAATTTCAATGTAAAACTGCAAACAAAATTGCACAATTAAAATAACTTAAGTTTGAGAAAAATGTTGTCTGCCTGTTTATCTTCGTTTAGTGCGTTTCGGGCATATAAACTATTGCTGGTTTTCACATGGCACTGTGACAGTGCGAGCTGGGACAAGTCCAAACTACACGGACAACAATCAGTGTGGCTCATCGGTTACATCGGCACCGTATTATGGTGCGATGATTGAATTCCTGTGTGATTCACCAATAAGGGCCAGGTACGTCAGCGTGGATACTGCTAAAAAGGTTCTGCAGATTGCTGAGGTTACCGTCAAAGGATATGCATCCAAGGATTGTGCCATAGATTATTACATCACAGGTATGAATTTTATATGTATAAAGCGACCATGATATTGTTTGATTGGATTTTGCTTTGAATTTAGTGTTCAGTAGCGGATCTATATGTGGGCATGCACAATTTTAATTTTTGTATTAATTTCTTTGATTGTTTTTTTCCTTAAAATTGGCATTTCAATGTTTGAGATAAAACAAGATATTCTACAAATAAGAAAATCCGTTAAAGTTGCATGTCTGCCAACAATTCAAGTAATTATTATATATGTATAAAGCGACCATGATATTGTTCTGGTTTGATTGGATTTTGCTGTGAATTCCGTGTTCAGTAGCGGATCTATATGTGGGTATGCACAAGTTAAATTTTTGCATTAATTTCTTTGATTGTTCTTTCCTTAAATTTGGCATTTAAATGTTTGAGATAAAACAAGATATTCTACAAATAAGCCAAACCGTAAAGTGGCATGTTTGCCAACAATTCTAGTAATTGTTAATAATTACACTGGTTGGTGGCTCGGTAACAATAACTTTTTTTAAATCGTTAGTTAAAAAACTATTTCCAGGATATGATTTTTTTCTTGCAATATGACGCAGTATCGTATAAACCATAACATACTTGTTCCCATGTGGACGCCCTCTGTAGGTCAGTATTCTAGATTTCATAACAGGTTGAAGTGCCAATGTTATGCTGCATAGTTTTTTACATGTTGTACTTTGACATCCATGAATAGCATCCAATATTGTAGAAATAAACAGTGGAAAATATTTGATATATATATTAAGACTCACTTTTATCTACTTAATTTCGTTACTTAATTACTTAATTTCTTTGTGCTGAAAAGTCATCGAAATTGATTACTTTGTGATGAATTTCCACTGAGGACATTAGTTTTTGCCTCCCACTTTTCAGTAGCGAGCGTCGTCGTAAAACATTTCCCATGTTTTGTGTAAAAAAAGAATAAGCGATAAAAATCTATAAATGTCTATATAATATATGGATCTTTCTGTTTTTGTTACATTGTAAAGATGCTAATAGAACCTCACAAAGCACAACTTATAACACCATAGAATATCCTGCAAGTATGGCTGTTGACGGCGACATCAACACATTTGCTCACACAGGTAAGCAATGAAGGCTAAAATTAATAATTAGGGCCTAAATTCTGAATTGTCGCAATTACCTCGTCTTTTTGAACAGTTAGAATTTCAAAAATAACGAATAGTATGTTTGTTGGGTCACAAACATAAGGTGTTTGGCTTTGGTTTTTGTTAAAAAGTCAGAAAGACTGTAGCTTTTAGTTTTTTGAGTTTTGCGAAACTTATTACTCGCCGAGGATGAGAAGAAAACAAAGAAGAGTAATAAATCCTGGCGGATCTCGTACTCAGGACCTTCTGATTAGCAGTCAGACGAAATCAGCACTGGA
Organism: Zoroaster sp. YZ-2022; assembly: GCA_029582265.1. Taxonomy (NCBI): domain Eukaryota; kingdom Metazoa; phylum Echinodermata; class Asteroidea; order Forcipulatida; family Zoroasteridae; genus Zoroaster; species Zoroaster sp. YZ-2022. The sequence goes on along the minus strand of CM055825.1, from coordinate 6,613,035 downwards.
CCACCGAGCTTCCTTAACTATATTAGTAAATACAATCGATTGTTGTGCCAAGTTACAAGTCTGTCATTCCGTTTCAGAGTTATAATGCTTTTAACTTACACTGCTTTAACCCATTAAACCGGAACCGCTGACTTTTTACGACTTGATGTGATAGATCTACCTACCATAAAAAATCTTTGTACCACTTCGTTCGGGAGTTATAGGGATTTACACGTTCCATTGTTTTAGTCATAATACCACAACCATTTAAATTTGATTTTATGACTTTAGATACATCTACATATTGGTACGCCAAGTACGACAAGTACGCCATTCTGTTAGGGAGTTATAGTGCTTTTTAGATTTCCATTGTTTTAGCCCATTAAACTGGAACCGCTGACTTTTTCATGACATTGTGGTACATCTTACCTTCCCTGACAAATCTTTGTACCAAGTTTTATTTATTTATTTTTTTCATGAAAACCAACAGCGGTTAACCGCCACTTACAGGTATCATAAAACATGTAATTTAACAAACAAACAAACAAACAAAATTAATTGAAGATAAAAATCAATACTTATGGTACAATACACACAAGATAAAATAAAAACTAATCATTTAAATTAATCATTTAAAAGAAATTTATAAATATCTGCACAAAAGCAATTTACAGTCGGAGCACCAAACACATCGCACCTCCCATGGAGTCGGTTGTAGACAGACGAGATTCTTGAAATAAAGCCTCGTTTAGTCACCTCAATCCGGCTCCAGGGACATGTAAAATGTGGTTGGTGGCTGATCTTGTGCGATGTTGAGGAACATGTAAACAATAGGGATTGGCATCAGTTAAATGAAAACGGTTATGAATGTGTTTATACAGGAACAAACAATCATTTACTTTTCTCCTCTGAAGGAGAGTTGGCAAATTAAAAAGGCGACAAAGGTGTGAATAAGTAGGAGTAAGATTATTCTGATTATCGTCCCCACTAAGAATTATTTTGAACATAAAAAACAAATACCGCCTCTGAACTCTTTCCAGTCTGTCTGACTGCGTCTTAGAAATGGAATTAAAAACAACAGTACAGTATTCAAGATGTGGTCTTATAATGGTGCAGTACAACGTACGAAAGACCTGTTTGTTCTTACAAGACCGGAAGTTACGCCACACTAAACCAATCATTCGATTAGCCTTCTTGAGCCGCAGGGTTAAGTGATTGACATGATACACAAAATTAAGCTTACAATATATAAGCTTACAAAAAATACCAAGATCCTTTTGAACATTGACACGGTTAAGAACATTATCGTTCACAGAATAATTAAAAAGGCAAGGGTTCTTCTTAACAGTGACACTTAAAATTGAACATTTAGACAAATTATAGATCTTAATACTTATGTCTTCTTGTAAAGAAATGCAATCAGATTCATGGTACACCTGTCGATAAACTTTCATATCATCAGCAAACAATAAAGAATGATTAGTTATACAATGTGGTAAGTCATTTACAAACAAAGTAAATAACATCGGGCCCAGGACTGAACCTTGGGGGACACCTGAAGGGACCGGATTCCAGCTAGAGTAGTGACTATCAACAAGTACGCGGTGTTTTCTAGCAGTAAAATAACTACATAATAATTTATGCAAATCGGAATGAATATTTAAAGAGGCAAGTTTATGAATCAAGAGTCTATGATTAACTCGATCAAAGGCCTTAGAAAAATCTGTGTAGACAATGTCCAACTGCCCTCTCCGATCAACAGCGCAGTATACCTCCCGTAGTACAGGCTTTAGATACATCAATATCCATAAGTTCACGACAAACTTCAGTGTTCACTATTTGAATGGGAGGCATGGGGTCCAAATTGGTCGTTGGAACTTCTGGTAAGTTAGGGTCTGTGTCATCATTATGTGGGATATAAACAGTTTGGAAATATTCCATCAGAAGAGCTGCTTTGCTAGTAGAATCAGCTGCATCTGTTCCCGATGTTTCATTTCGTAGAACTGACGGGAGTGAGTGTTTTCGAGATCTGGCCTTTATAAAACTCCAGAAGCGTTTTGGATTTCTTCCCAAGTCTCCAGCTAAAGTCTTAAGGTATTCAGCATATTTCTTTCTAGAAAGCTGCTTGAAGGTTGATCTTGCTAACTTAAAAAAGGAATGATATTTTCATCAGAAGGATTTGCACGCTTCTTTCTGAAAGTTCTCTCCTTCTCTTTGATGGCTTGCATCACTTCAGCGTTGAACCTGGGAGGAGGTGGACGGCGAGGTCGAACTGTAGGCACGACATCAATTAGAGCAGCCTCCACCAGATCATGAAACAGTGATGCTGATTCATCACAGTTGTCTGTTGCCTCCAGTAAGCACCACGGAATACATTCTAATGTCCTGTGTAAATCATTCAGGTCTACCTTACGGAAGTTGAAGTTCTGTCGCTTTGATGTAGGTTGTTTGGCCAATGAAGGAGCAAAATGTAGTGCACAGTGGTCTGAATCAAAAACACTGTTCTCTAGATCTGAAGTTGCTTGCAGATTCTCGGAACATAACACAATATATATATAATGTTCTCACCTCTGGTTTGGCTGAAATTTAATTGGCGTAGGTTATGGGCCCCCATAACAGCATCTACAAACATGTCATCAATGACAGAATTAGATTCAGGAAGCCCAGTATCCAAATTCCATTGTAGGGTAGGTAGGTTGAAATCTCCCATAAGACATATGTTGCTATACTCACGAGATACATTAGTAAGACACTCCGCAAGGGCTGTCAGTGGTTGAACCAACATCCTGCAACGTCTACGCAATTTGCTTTCAACCCACAGCAATTCCAGATCGTCGAGTTCGAAGTCAGTTCTTCTCCGACACTGCAAAGAATCATAAGGAAAGAATATTGTATCCGACCGCAACTTTTTATGGGTTTTTGGAGAGAAAAAATTACAACCATGCACTAACCAGTTACAAAATGATTCCATCGATTTTTGGGGGTACAGAAAGCGAAAACTATCTTTAAAATCCACTTTTATGATGATTTTCGGACTTGATTTCCCTTCTAAAAAAAACCTCCCCTTCAGAAAATAGAAGGATCCTATTATAATCGCCACTACGCATGTACAATGACCGTGTTGGTCACTTATGGGGGAGTTGACAAGATTAGACTGAGGAAGTCATTATATACCAAAAATGCCTGATTTTTCATGAAATAAATATCCTGGAATAATTTGAAGTATATGTCCATCATCATCCATATGTTCTCCACCTTACTAGGTAGGTAAGATTACATTATTGGTTATATTTAATGAGAAAAAGTGGTGGTCGGATACGACATTCTACCCCGTTATTTCTGCATTGACTACATCAGTCGAGAACCAAGTTTCAGTTAAGGCAAAGATTCTGGCCAAACGGATAAAGGCTGCTTATGAAAGCACTATGAAAGCAGTCCAGTTTATTCTTGAGACTCCTCATATGCTAAATGTTGAGTGTTGTTTCATTCAGCCTCGGGGGATCATTGAGTGATACAGAATCAGATGTCTCATTTTCTGGACCAGGGTTGGATTTCACATCTCCTGACAGATCAATGTTAAAAATGGCAACATAATTTGAATAATAGCAGACTGGTGCATTTCAAAACCTTTTCCTGCATTTCCAAATGAAAGATGGCCATTATTGCTGTTGATTAAAATAAAGCTTGGTGAAGCTCAAAGAAGTGCTGGTAAGTACACAATGGTGTGATCCTGCAACACATTGTGTGTGTATAGCATCTTGTGAATGGAGGCAGTCAACCATACGATGGGTCTCCAAGACATACTGTGGTATGGCTATTTCAGGTTGAAAACCCTGAAAATTTTAAGTCAAAACCTCATCAATTCTCTTTGTAGAAACTGTGTCCCATGCTAACAATGGTCCAATATGATCAGTAATGAAAACCCTATCCCCTGGTATAACCTTTACACAAATCTGACAACTCAAAGCGACACAAATAGAGTAAAATGTCAGAGCCCAGAATAGAGTGTGGCGCAGCAGCCATTGTACTGTAAGTTACAAGTATGTACTTCATTTCAGTTATAGGGATTTACAATTTCCATTGTTTTTCCATTGCCCATAATATCGGAACTGATTAAGTTTGTAAAGATTTTGTGACGTTAGATACATCTACATATCGGGATAAATGTTTGTACAAAATTACAAGTCTCTACGCCATTCCATTAAAGAGTTATAGTGCTTTTTAGATTTCCATTGTTTTAGCCCAATGAATTTATGAGTAAAGCACTGGGGAAAGTTAGAGAAGAACAATAATAACTAGAATTTAGTGTTTGTTTTAAAATACAAACACTATGTATTCGATTTAACTTCCGGTTCAATCAAGTTAGCAGTTGATGATGTGATAATGATATGTTTGAAAATGTCTGACGTCTGTTATCATGACAAGGTTATTAACTTCCTCACTACTTTTGTGTTGTATAATGCACGTAAAGTGGATTGTCGTGCGGTCTAGCGCACTGAACTCAAGTTCTGGTGTTGCCAGCAGCAGAGTGTGGGTTCGAGCCCCGGCCGTGACACCTGTGTCCTTGAGCAAGACACTTAACCATAATTGCTTCTCTCCACCCAGGGGTTAAATGGGTACCTGTGAAGGCAGAGATGGTTTGCTCTATATGCGCTAGAAATGGCAGCAATTGAGCTGTATACTCCCCAGGGAGCTGAGATGGTTTCAGGAATGATTTATGAGCCTTATGAGCCTTATGAGCAGGGATAATAATATAATGCGCCTTGAGCGCCACTTAGTTGGTGGATACGTGCGCTATATAAATCTATACATTATTATTATTATTACAAAGGAAATGCAAGTATCCAGGGAAGAATAGCCAGGGACCTTACACCTACTTTATGTGACAATGTAAATGAATAGGTATAAAAAAAAAAAAATTTAAACGGCTTATAAATCAAATAAAGTTTTGCCCTTTTTTAGATACTTTTGTATGCCTACTGGATAGTGGGCCTGGGGCCCAAAATGATTAACATCTCCAAATATCTGATGAAAAGTAAAGATGCGAATACAGTAAATTGACTTAAGTGTAGTACATATGTCACAGGTCTCTCTAGAGTAAATATGTATTAAGTGCTGAATGTCACGGGTCAATGACATTATTGTTATTATTGTTATTGTTATTGTTGTTATTGTTGTTATTGTTGTTATTGTTGTTATTGTTGTTGTTATTATTATTATTATTATTATTATTATTATTATTATTATTATTATTATTATTATTATTATTATTATTATTATTATTATTATTATTATTATTATTATTATTATTATTATTATTGTTATTATTGTTATTATTATTATTATTATTATTATTATTATTATTATTATTATTGTTATTATTGTTATTGTTATTGTTGTTGTTGTTGTTGTTGTTGTTGCTGTTGGTGGTGGTGGTGGTGGTGGTGCTGCTGCTGCTGCTGCTGCTGCTGCTGCTGCTGCTGCTGCTGCTGCTGCTGCTGCTGCTGCTGCTGCTGCTGCTGCTGCTGCTGCTGCTGCTGCTGCTGCTGCTGCTGCTGCTGCTGCTGCTGCTGCTGCTGCTGCTGCTGCTGCTGCTGCTGCTGCTGCTGCTGCTGCTGTTGCTGTTGCTGTTGCTGTTGCTGTTGCTGTTGCTGTTGCTGTTGCTGTTGTTGTTGTTGTTGTTGTTGTTGTTGTTGTTGTTGTTGTTGTTGTTGTTGTTGTTGTTGTTGTTGTTGTTGTTGTTGTTGTTGTTGTTGTTGTTGTTGTTGTTGTTGTTGTTGTTGTTGTTGTTGTTGTTGTTGTTGTTGTTGTTGTTGTTGTTGTTGTTGTTGTTGTTGTTGTTGTTGTTGTTGTTGTTGTTGTTGTTGTTAAATGCGAGCGCGAAGCCTTACGGCGTTGGGTCCGGGGCCCGCTTATGGGCCCCGGAAAATTTTGGATTCGGGATGCTCTGTGGTGCAATCTGAGGCGATTCCTGGCCAGTTTCACCTGACTTTTTTTGCAAAAGTTTTCAAGATTATATAGAGAATATATATATATATATATATATATCATTATTTTAGCCATTATTTTAGCGATGTCATGACTACAACAATATAAGTTTCTCCCTCCCCGATTTTTGGCATTTAATTTGCAGTTTTTGACTTCAGTTTTAATTTATCCGGAATTTTTCTTGGTTTTAATTCAGTCCAGTTGAAATTTTCAAGGAAAGGGCTCGATTTCATACTGTTCCTTGCCCTGTGTTAATACCATCGACAGTTCAGCTGCAAGACTCATCGTACTTCGCAGGCCTATGCGTACTGGCGTAGAATCTGACAGTTGACATCGGCGATTGTAATTTCCACACGGTACCCCGACCCTTCTTCAGACGAAACGGAACAATTTATAGACGTGGAGGAATTGGGTCAAGAAACCAGACTAGCTTGCTTTGCACCCGATCACAGACTACCGATTGCAAATGAAATGTAGACTAACTAATTATTTTTGTTTCCTTTTTTTTTTTTTCTTCTTTTTTTAAAACTCAATTTACCCAGGGGGCACGTGCCCCCGCGGACCCCCCTGGATCCGCGCCTGGGTATGCCAGTTAGTGTTATTTGAAAACGCTCGTGCCCCGCAAGGTTAACACAGTGACTGAAAATTACTGGCTCATTTTTAGCAGTAACGGTAATATGACCTTATCATGTGGGGTATTATGGTAGTCACTGAATTAATCTAAAACTAACATTCCAATTCCCTCCCTCTTGATTGTGATGATACTGCTCCTTTAAAATTATAATAAAAATTACCTTCCATAGATGTGCTGGAAAGTCATAGGCACAACATCTGTCTGAGCTTTGTAATTGTAGTTTGGCCCGTTCTATTTTAAAGCAAGATTCTGCGAAGTGGTCTGAGCAAAGCACAGATTGCATTGATGGTCTCGCTTCATATTGATAATCCATTGTTGGTATGCCTACTGGACAGTGGGCCTGGGGCCCAAAATGATTAACATCTTCTCCAAAATATCTGATGAAATGTAAAGATGCGAATACAATAAATGGACTTACGTGCAGTACATACCGGTATGTCACAGGTCTCTCAAGAGTAAATATGTATTAATGAGAAAATTGGTCGGATCATATAAACACACGTATGTGTACATGTGCTTAATATTTAAACGTCAACTAATTTTAATCTTAAAATTATATCTTCTCCGTCTGTCTGAATCTTGTAATTGGAGTTTGACCCGTTCTGCGAAGTAGTCTGAGCAAAGCACAGATTTAATTGATGGTCTCGCTTCATATTGACAATCCATACTGCTATAAGACATGACGGCAAGATGACTGGATGGAAATCTGAAACGAATGTTAACAAAGATGTTATTATATCCCTGTTTTCATTATTATTCCCTTGGTTATTTATTTAATTTTAAGAGCACCACTTGTATATGATTTAGTTTTCTGATTATGAATATTGTTAAGTTCAGTTCAGTTCATTTTGTTTCATCTTTCATAATGAAAAACAAGTACATAAACACAAGTCATAATCATATTTTTGAAAATGTTTGACGTCTTTTATCATGACAATATCAAAATACCTATCTTCAAAATACCTATATATTTTGTGTTAGATTGTGTTGAAATTGAAGTGCTTCCTTGAACTGGTCAGTTGAAAATCACATATCTGAAACAACACTTCCTCACGATCATGAAAACTAACTTTAGTAGCTACTTTAGTTCAGGAAATAATGAGTTTTCATAATATATAATTAAAAGTACATATAATTTGCTATACTAAGTCACGTGACTGAATTATATACTTCACATAAAGTAATACACTGGATGTATTTTATCATATACTAAATTTCATGAAATTCTGTTCAATAATTTCTGCGATATGAAAATATCCCTTTTAAATATTGCCGCTAGGGGGCGCTTTGATCTGTGATGACGTCATCAAACATATTTTTAAAGATAAGATGTGACGAGTCACTTTATTCACATAAGTCATATTCAACTTCCCTAGTACATTGGCTGCAGACTGTATAAAGGTGCTGCAGAATATTTTTTCTGTTGAACTTCCAGTTTCAACCGGAAGAAAAGGTCAAAATATTGTGTCATGTGTGTTTACGAAATATCACATAATTTGAGTTCTGTACGATGATACAACGATTGTTAATTTATCTTATGTGGTTCATGAGATGATTTTTACAAATATTGAACCTCTATTTGATGTAATTCGATATCTGATGACGTCATCATGACGTCACAACTTCATTATGCCATTAAATATTTACGTTCCTGTCAACGTAAAAAGTATTTGTGAAGTTTGAACTTTAGCAAATAATATGTGTTTTTCTCATCCTTTTTTTCCAAGGTACTGTTGATGAACACCCGTGGTGGCAACTGGACTTGGGCGAACAACTCTGGGTGAACAAAGTCACCGTCACCCTCAGAAGAGATTGCTGCGGTAATGACTAAAATAAATTAATAAATATAAAAGAAAATTGTAAATTGTACAGTAGGGTAGGTCTCAAACTCTTTGGCACAATATGTATGCATGACAAGTGGTACTTGCTGAGCTGTAGCCATGGGCGTCGATCGGTGGGGGATGAGGGGGACATGTTCCCCGCCCCACTTTTTGATGGCCCGTAAATAATTTTTTTAAATGAATAAATACGTTAGCCTATCATAGCTATTGAGGAGTAGGCTACCGTTTTTTTGCACCACCAACAATATGAATAAAGCGATCAGAATGCACCACAGAGCGTCGAAAAGTCGAAAATTATTCGTGACTCTGAATGCTGTGTGGCAGGCCCCAACGCCGCGCGCAGCTACGCTCTTGGACAGAGGCGAATCTACAATCTTGGACAGACTTGTTGTGACACTGGAAGAAGAATTGACCACCCTATTGTCCCGTCCATTGGCGTTGATCTGTTTTGATTTGAGGCAAATATTATTTGGGGACATGCATTTCCCATTTTTTAAAGTGGGGTGACAGCAGTATATCGATTAACCCCCTCCCTACTATTTTTGATGGCCCATACAAAATCATACACAAAATTATGTAGTTTTTCTTGCAACCCTATCAAAAGTAAAAACTCACATTGCATAAAAAGAAATTTTGCATCAACTAGCAATTGTTTTGGCCTTAAAATGATATCTAAGAGCAGGGTGAAGCTGAGTGACCCAGTGTGCACCCCCATTATTGCCAAATCCTGGATCTGACACCGCCTGCATGCCCCCCCCCCCCACACACACACACACACAGTCGTGAATTTCAAGACGTCTGAGGACCTGCTATTGTTCCTCTATTGTTTGGACTCTTTTTGAAGCAATCTCCATTGGTTTTGTACATGCCGTTTCCCGAGGACAACGAAGAACAAAGAACCGCCGTCCGAGGACCTATTATTCCCTTTGTTATATGTCCTCGGACAGTTTGCAGTTTAAGCCCACACACACACACACACACATCTAAGTAACGATCAACGGCCTGCCCGTAGCGATGGCATTAACTTTTCAAACAAATTTGTGTCCTCCAGCGGAGGATACAGAACTGCAATGGGAGCGTGCTGAGATGTTTGAAATCACTGGACGCGAGGGGGATAGGGGTAGGCGTGAGATATTTTCCCCTGAAATTAAATCACCTTGTTCACAAAAGCCACACGTCTGCTTTGATGGGTTTATTTGGTGATTTGTATGCCGACTAGGGCTCGATTTAGTTGTTTATTTACATACTGAGGCTCTAAATACCGCTTGAGAACAAAATATTGGGGTATATTTTTCCATCCCTACTTCTTTCTTCTTGTTTTCATAATCAGTATTGATAGGTTCATATATACATTTCAGGTCAGTTTCTCCCTATAAATCTACTTTGTGTACAACCACGTAAAAGGCTTGTGTCCCGTTGTGTGATCCCCGTTACTGCCGTTACCCAGGTTGGTTGCATCTGACTGGGGCTTGATCCCTGGCTACTCGGCAGATATGGTTTGGCCACTGACCTGGCCCCATAGAGCAATAGATAATTGGCATAAGTGGACCGCCCACTAATATAGGGGCTGGTTAGCTCAGTTGGTAGAGCACTCGTACGGTAATCGAGAGGTTGCGAGTTCGAGTCCGGCATCAGCCAATTTTTCTTTGCTTGCGAACCGTTTATAATATTTCAGGTCAGTTTCTCCATATAAATCTACTTTGTGTACAACCACATAAAAGGCTTGTGTCCCGTTAATTGTTTGATCCCCGCTACTGCCGTTACCCGGGTTGTTTGCATCTGACCGGGGCTTGATCCCTGGCTACTCGGCAGATATGGTTTGGCCTCTGACCTGGCCCCATAGAGCAATAGATAATTGGCATAAGTGGACCGCCCACCAACATAGGGGCTGGTTAGCTCAGTTGGTAGAGCGCTCGTACGGTAATCGAGAGGTCGTGGGTTCGAGTCTGGCATCAGCCAATTTTTCTTTGCTCGCGAACCGTTTATATATATACTGTACATTTATCTGTATATGCCATATGCGTATTATGCAAATAATTGTGTGAAAGAATTTAATTGAATCCAACATTAATATGTCGAGATGTTTTTCTTTAACTCGCTATTATTCAGAAGTTCGCTTCATCGCTGCGGTTGCACGAGTTGGCAATGGCTCAATCTACTCTGAGAACCAGCAATGCGGTTTACCAGCCACAAAGGCACAGTCCCAACGAGGAGCAGTGATTGAATTCCTGTGTGATCAACCAGTGTTAGCCAGATATGTCAGCTTGGATATAGATCCATCCAGCCCCGGGGTGACAGAAGCAATTCTGCAGATTGCTGAGTTAACAGTCGACGATTATACATCGAAAGAATGTGTACCAAATAATAGTAAGGCTAAAACATATTAAATGACTTCATGATAAGATACATTAAACAAACATAAACTGATATTTCAACGAAAGAAAATATCCGAAATGTTTAGGAAGAGTACAAAGTATAACAAGGGGTAGCCAGCAGCTTGAACTACATTAAAGGGAAGATTCAACATTGACAATTACGAGATAATCAAATGAACGCCTGATTATATACAAGCTTATTTCATGTAGAAATTTAATACGATTAACGAATTTTGTTAAGTTGCGATTCGTAATATGATCACCTATAAGCATATTGATTTTACTTTCAACGGTTGGCTTCGTGATATGGCTTCATGATATGGTTTGAGCGAACGTATGTTTACAAATACCAACGTTGTACACTACCTTTAAATGCTGCTTGATAATAATACTTTAAAGCAAATAAATGCTTATATGACATGAGAAGAGACAGAAGATAATATTTATAATTATACACTCGGGTGTATTAAATTACGTTATATTAAATTAGGTTCGGGTGAAAAAGCCTTTGTGTCCTATAATCCATTGACAGAAATACATAGATAAATACATAAGAGAATGTAACAAGACAAAATTTTACTATGACGGAGACAAGAGATGCTAAGATTAGGGGGGTATTATTTCACTTTTTTTTTACTTTTTATATTCTGCCCCCTCAAAACATGTACAGGCCTATTAGAAACAAGACTAAATCATTAAAATAAAAAATTGATATTTCTAACCCCCTGTACATGCCCCCTGAAAGTTTTGGTTGAAGGGCGCCCTCTGTTGTAAGTTTAACGTAATAGTTCCCTGACTCAATATGCACTGTAGAGACATACATTATGGTGGTTACCAGACTGTATGTGATTATGTACCATAGAATGGTTACTAATCAGCTGTTCATGGTTTGTTGACATGGTTGATGGGTTTTAACTCAATTAACACAAATATATATTTAGGTTAGTAAATGTACATAATATCCTCTGAAAGGATCGTTTGCTGGCAAAATTTGGCAGTGACAGAAGTTATTAGCTATGACCTTAGTTGGGTAAGTTTGATTTTAATAATAATATTGTTCACCATGCACCCACTAGTATTACTGTATATCAAGAGTTGGGAACATTGTATTTGATATGGCTGGGACTTGTTACCATCTTAAACATGAAATATTAACCCACTGGTTACTGTCATAGAACTGTAGTTTGTACAATTATGATGATATTATCGTAATAGTAAGAGAAAGAGAATACAAAGTTGGTAATTTCCAAATAAATTTAAGGTTTACAACTGTTTAACCCCTGAACCTATGAAGTTGAAACCTAGCTTAAAATAAAATAGTGGGATATGGGATTTATTATTTGAATGTTTTTAGGGGATGGTGTGTGCTTGGTTAAAACAGCTGATATTTAAGCACATTTTTGAATAATTTGTTACAATATTATCTTCAATAAATAAATTGTGTAATAATACATTTGTTATTTCACACATAATTAATTATACATGTATTTCAAATTTGTTTTAGGTAATAGCTACATCTACAAGAATGACACAAGCAAGCCCAAAGATCTAGTGATCAGGACTCCTCCACCAAGCTACATAAGCCCCTCCTGCACCAGCATTTCGGCATTCTCCCAGAAGATGATCAAAGCATACAGAAGAACCAAAGGTTCTTCTCAGAACCCTTACTACTCAAAAGAGATTATTTCAATACATGTCATCGCAAATATTACTATAATTTATCTTAAAATGATGCTTCATATCTACTAGCAGAACTTGTTCAAGAGCATTATATCTACTGTATCATTTACAGAAATACATTTTGGCATTATACAATCCAAAATCCCTGCTAAGCCATGAAATATGTTGTTAATGTTAGTTAGCTGTATAAATACATTTTTTTACTATTTTATATTGAGAATTGGCTGTTGCAAACTGCTTACCAACCTAAAGGACCCGTAGTATATAAATGCAAAATAGAAGTTACTGGCCTTACATCTCGAACCTAGCGGGTTCTTTCTCTGAGAAAGAATGTGCTAGGTTCAAAACATAACTGAGGCCAATAACTACTATTTTACATTTATACTATTTTATTGATTACTTCTTTTCTAGAAGAATGTTAAAAGCAAATATCAATTATATGTTATTCCAGGATAAAATAAGTTTGATACAATAATGAAATAAAATCTTCAGTTGCGATCCATATAAACCCACGGGAACACTGTGTTTTATTCATATAAATGTTACTTTTCAATCAATTTTTTTGCTTCATAAGGCAATTGAAAGGTTGTCATGGAATAGTATGCCAAAATTTCAACAGGTAAACATGAGAAAGTACTTTAAAATAAATGTGGAAGTGGTGTTCTCTTCGTTGCTTCCCTATCATTGTGTTTTAAACAAAATAGACTGGTGCCCCACCAACGGTATTCAGGTAATCTGCACATGAAGTCAGGAGGCCATGCCGTTTCACAAAAACAAATCTTCAGGGGGCATGTACAGGGGAGTTAACGCTCTCAAATGATTTTTTGAGTATTTTTCCTTGTTTCTTATAGGTTGGTACATATTATGAGGGGGTCATCTAAACAAGTTTGGGTTAATACCCCCTACAAGACATACATAATTATATAGACATACATAATTATATAGACACATAATTATATAGACGTACATGGAGGCGTCTAAACAAGTAGTAGTCGCTGTACCACCAAGGCAAGGAAAATGTATGGCTCCTAATATACAGAAAGTAAAATGTACAGTCTGAAAGTCTTACCAAAAGTAGAAGGGAAGATGAAAAAACAATTAATGGGTAATATTCACCACGAACGAACCATTGACTGTAGCAATGATTCTATCAAGGTTCCTCTCGTCTGACAGATAGTCGCGAGGCTGTATTGACCAGAATTATTTTATTTCATTTCATTTATTGATTTCACAGGTAGAAAAACAAATAAACACAAAATTACAATAAATTAACAGCAACAGAAACAAAAAAAGTAAACTAAATTACTGTCGAGTTGATATCCTGATGCTACCACTCAGGAAGCAAACAACCATTGAATCACACAAAGAACAATAAACAACATGGCTTTAGGCACACTTTGAGATTTAAAAAGAATATTAAAATTAAAATATTAAAAGTTAATACTACACAGTTTGAGTTAGGGCATCTCCTAGGCCAATGACTACAAAATGTTTTCTAAGTGAATTAATAAATAAAGATAAACCATAAATAAGTGATCAATTATTGAGTGATGCAGGAGCGCTTAGGCAAAAACCCATGTTGAGTAGGTGAGATTATCCCCCCTCTATACATATGATTAATAAGATGTTTACAGACAACCCTTTCTAGAATCTTACCAACAACAGAACATGGATCTATAATTAGACATAACATGAGCATCACCAGTTTTAAGTAATGGAACAACATTCGCTAGCTTCCATTCATGAGGAACTACACCAGAGGCAAGCGAAAAATTAAAAAGTTTAGCTAATGGCTGGGCTAAACTATCACAAGTTAGTTTAAGCAACATTGGAGATAATTATGTCATCAGGACCACAAGATTTATGCATGTTAAGTTCAGAAAGGAGTTGTTTAACTTCACTTGGAGTTGTTGAAATGTTACAAAAACGAAAATCAGTAATAATGTGACATGAGATATCAATGATATTGTTAGAGTCACTACTAAAATTTCTCTGGAAAATAAGGTTGAAATTCTGAGCAATATTGACCGGATCATTAATAACGCCCTTTTCAGTTTAAAAACTGATAAACGGATATTTCTGTATAATAGTCAGACACTCGTCCCAAATCGTCTAAGTTCCTGGCGATATAAATTGAATGTGACCGTCTAGTTGCTAGTTTGATATAGCCGTCTCGGTGGTTGGCTAACGTATACGTGAAATCAGTATCGGTATAAATTGAATTATGATATACACACAATTCAGTGTTCATTACGGAAGCGTACAACCGCCACATGAATGGGAAAAAAATACGTTTTATCGTGTACGTACACAATAATAATAAGTACACGATTTATTTATTATTATTATTTGTGTAGCGGTTATACGCTTCCGTAGTTTATGTATATAACGTTTTTTTTTATAAGAACTGCTGCGATAAGCATTCAGTATAATTATTTAAACATGGATCTTACATAGGCCTACCTATTATCCCAATTAACGAACTTTTTCTTTGTTTTGCAGGTCTTACAATAATTGGAAAGACAGCATTTCAAAGCAGCAATACTTTTTTGTATTCAAAGAATGCTGTTGATGGCAATCTAAATACGTACTTTGAATCTGGTAAGCTTATACTATTTCATTACATAACTATTGTCATCATTCACAATACACAATTACTGTACATGCCGTTTTGTATCAGGAAAAGAACATGAAAGAACAGAATTCAAGATGTTAGAATAAGTATATGTACACTCATGCGCGGATCTAGGGTCCCAAAAAAGCGAGGCACATTAAAAAACGTATGGTAATTACACGTGCAAGATTATCCAAAGCTGGGCAACATGACACCTCCCCCCCCCCTCCACCAGCAAATGAAAAGGAAAGTGTTAAGTCTAACTTTAAAGAGTTCGATTAGTGAAAACTCTTTTAAGTAAGATTTAACTCACAGATTATTTTCAATAAACATTCAATTAAACATTTTAGTTAAACACATTTCTTGAGTTAAAATCAATGAGGGCTAACTGAAGAGGGTTAGTTGTTGTAATAATTTGTTTATTTATTTAGTTTATTTATATAATTCGGATTTGTTGGGGGAGGTTAAAACTTGACTTATCTGGGAAACCGCAATAAAGTGGTTTCGTGAAATAAATGTAACCATAGCCATTTAAAAGTATTGCAAATTAATGCGAATGTGTGAAAAATTACAAAAACACCTTTAATTAATTTTACAAATGTACAAATTACTATAGTATGTATGACAGACCAAACAGTCCGTGGCTAGACTAGTCAGTGGTTGGCACCCAGCCGTTCATGAAATCGCGAGATTCGCACGCTCTATATAGGCCTATATTATGTATCTACAATATCCCAGATTATTGTATATTGTCATTAATTGTCCAATACCATTGTCCAGTACCATGGGGATGAAGTTGTGTTACGTTATCACTTCATCATTACTGCATCATGACATCAAACACAATCAACAGAAATAAAGCCATAATACTAATGTATTTTCTTCTCCTACAATTTCCAGCTCGTGATGATCTAAACCCATGGTGGCGATTGGACTTGGGTAGCGAGCATTGGTTGGGTACAATTACTGTCACCCTCAGAGCAGACTTCTGCGGTAATACCTACATTTTAAATCTTTAAATGTTTAAGTGTTTAAGAGTCCATGATATGATTATGTTTTTAATTGCAGTTATCCATGCATCTAAAATGTTTATTACACAGTAAAAAAAAAAGAGGGTACTCATTTACAATTATTGAAAGGAATCCAATGGTACAAGCGTATAAAAAACTGGCTCCATAAATCATTTGCAACCTCAACAAGTTTACTGACTGGAAGACAAACTCTCACTTAACAAAAACACGAACAAATCAGATAACTGTTAAAAAGCCATGATTTATATCAACTTACGCACAAATCAACAATGGCCTTGCAACTATTAATACTATAACATCATAGATGTCTTCATGTATATATGTAAATTGGCAAAATTATATACAAAGTAAACATCATCAAATTTGCAATACAAAATTTCAACACGGATGTGCTTTACAGTTTAACTTTTTATAGAATTTATTTAGCTGAGGGCCTTTAAATTAAATTCAGTTAGAGAAACCTCTTTAGAAAGAAACTATTAAGGGCTAGATGCCTCAGTTTTCAGAGTACCGGCACGTCGACCCGGATATCATAGGTTCAATTGCCACTGTAGTTAATGTTTCATTTTTCACTCTAAATAATTCTTTAGTAAGTAAAATGTTAACCCATACCTATAAAGCTCTTTGCAGTTAATATACCTTTAGGGGCGTATATATTTTCATTCAGCATTTTTAGCATTATTAAAAACGCTTATTGAACACTTTATTTATAAGAGATTAATAAACAGCAAGGCTAGGTGTGCAATCCGAATGTCTTAAGCCGTGTTCGCATTGGACTAAATTCTGCGGTAACTTACCGCGGATGATTGTCAACATTCCTTCCTGTTAAGTTA
Source organism: Zoroaster sp. YZ-2022 (assembly GCA_029582265.1). Taxonomy (NCBI): domain Eukaryota; kingdom Metazoa; phylum Echinodermata; class Asteroidea; order Forcipulatida; family Zoroasteridae; genus Zoroaster; species Zoroaster sp. YZ-2022. The sequence continues at coordinate 6,596,060 of CM055825.1, read as the reverse complement.
TCAATGTCCGCACTTGGATTATTTCGAGGCGCGGTAACTTAACTGCTCGGCAAGGCAAACCTCGAGAGGGCGCTCTTTAGAGGGCGCTCTCCATTGACCTTTCCGGAAGCGGCTCTGACCTTACGCGGGAACTCTGACAAACGCGTCACGTCGATTTCGGATTGACGTCTTTCTTGGTCCTCCAGAATCCGTCGAAACTGCAATCGGCGTCTGTTCCTAGTAGCTCTCCGTTCCTCATTTCTACGACGTGCACTAGAAATACTACTTGTCATGTTTGTACTTCTGGATCCCGGTCCAATTAAATTTGTGACTATATCTATAAACTCTGCCATAATTTGTCAGAAAAGCGTGAAGATCAGTGTGTAAAAAAACATGAGTCGTGTGCAGATGTCAGAGGTCACTCACAGCAATACACAGGAAGTCACGTGAACGCATTGTTAAGTTACCGCAACGAGCCTGTCCGCATTGGACTTTTCATCGCTGTCAAGTTAGCATTGTTAACTTACCGCTACTCGATTCGGCCTGTTAACTTGACAATTTTGTCGCGGTAAGTTAGCAGTCACGGAAGATTACCGTCCGTCCGCATTGGACTTTTGTTAAGTTGACATGACGTGGCTGAAACTTAACCAAAAAAGTCCAATGCGAACACGGCTTTATAACATTTCCGCCGAACTAAATTTATTTTATACTCGTGGGCGTCGGGTTCAGTATCAACTGCCGGCATTGATACTATAAGCACATGTTAGTTCAATTCAAGCAGGTAGAATTGTTTACACAATTTTCTAACAAATGTACTCACTGAAACTGAGAATCAATTCCTTTCTTTTGACTGTGAAGTACGTAGCTTCATGATCGCTGCCGTAGCACGAGCTGGCAATAGCTCAAACTACTATGAGAACCAGCAGTGTGGCTCACCAGCTACCAAGGAACGGTCCAAAAGGGGGGCTGTGATTGAATTCTTGTGTGATCCACCAGTGTTAGCCAAGTATGTGAGCCTGGATATAGATCCTTCTAGCCCCAATGTTCAACATCCAATGCTGCAGATAGCTGAGGTGTCTGTGAAAGAATACAAGTCTAAGGAATGTGTGACAAGTAAGACAAAAACTTAGTAAATTAATCTTATTAATCTCAACAATAGTAATTGTAATAGAAATATATTTTACAGATTTATGGCTAATTAACAAAATATTACTATAACACAATAAAAATGTGCATAAAACGAACATTTAGCACGAAACGCAACTTTAGTTTATTTGCTTTATTTTCTTCATTTCCATATCATAAGTAACAATAAACAACAGAGATATGTGTAAGATTTTACAGAGAATGGTGTATGAAACAGCCTAATAGAAGGCCGAGGACTTGTCCACAATTCATATTTGCAATAATCCGCTCAGGTTTCTCGTTTGTATGTATACTACTGAAAAAAAGAAACGCAAGTCACTTGAAAGGCAGTTTTTAGGAGGGTTTACCAATTGATATGTACAAATGTACATTAAAAGTTTTCCACTGATCAACCTGCTTGTGTTAAGACACCTTTTGGAATGTCACGGTTCAGTGCACACCAACCAAAGGTGTGGAACCCATTTGAAGCAATCTCCTTCCTGTATGTGTCATGGCTAGTGAAAGTCTCCAGGTTCAGTTCCAAATCAAGGCTTGGGGCTTACAGAGTCGGAAAACCAAAATCATTAGTGCTGGTCTTGTGAACTGGATATGCCACGGCTTTCAGAATATGACAGAGCGCGTGCTGTCGGCATGCTGCCAGGCGGTATGCGAGCTCGAGATGTTGCTAGACAGCTCCGTGTCCATGAATCGAGCATAAGCAGGCTCCGAGATCGTGTTGAAGACACTGGGAGTGTTGCCGACCGACCGCGAAGTGGCCGATCACGTGTTACGACGCCTGCCCAGGACTGCTATGTGGTACTGCAGCATCTTCGTGACAGGCGCCGAGATAGCCGCCAGACAGTTCGGGAATTACGGGGAGCCCACATCCGTATCAGCGACCAAACTGTACGCAACAGACTGCATGCTGCAGGTCTGCGCAGCCAACGACCTCTGCGAGGACTGCCCTTGACTCCGGTCCGGCGCCAGAGGAGGCTGCAATGGGCATACCAACACCGACCTTGGACACAGCGAATGTGGAACCAGGTGATGTTTACTGATGAGTCACGCTTTTGCCTGTCCCACAACGATGGTCGTGTACGCGTTTACCGCAGGCGAGGTGAGAGGTTCAGTGACGCAAACATCGTGGAGCAGGACAGATGGGGAGGACCCAGCGTCATGGTGTGGGCGGGCATCATGGCGCATTCGCGGACAGAACTTGTCTTTGTTGCAGGTAATCTCAATGCCCAGCGATATCGGGACGAAATTTTAGAGGCCCATGCCATTCCGTTCCTCAATGCCAACAAGAATGCAACCCACTTCCAGCACGACAATGCCCGTCCCCATGTGGCAAGAATTGTAACCCAGTACCTTCAGCAGCATGATGTCCATGTTCTGCCATGGCCTGCATTCAGTCCAGATTTATCCCCTATCGAACATGCGTGGGACGAATTGGATCGCCGTGTCAGACAACGACCTGCCCAGGCACATAACGTGCAAGAGCTAGCAGAGGCTCTTGCTGAAGAGTGGCATGCCATCCCGCAAGGAACTTTGCAGCGGCTAGTGGGCTCCATGCGACGCCGCATTCTGGCTTGCATTGCAGCCAGAGGTGGCCATACACGCTACTGAGGTATCCCGTATGCATTTGGACTACAACCACATCAATAAATGTGCAAAATACATACATTTCTAAAAACTTGCGTTTCTTTTTTTTTAGTAGTATATATAAAAACTTGATTCTCAACTCTCCATAAATGTGTTTATAATCTTGGATTTCAACATGCTAAAAGTACTGGCGTAACTATTGGGGCGCGGCCCCATCCCTAACCCAAGGTCTGTGAAGTTCCACCTGAAAATGGTGGTTTCCATTCCCCCTCCAACCCCCCCCCCTCCCCCCATGAACAAACCCCAGATATGCCTGGCCACCCCGGATACGCCTGGCATATGGTAAACCCCATCATTTGTGCATTATTATGTTTCGCATGAAATGTACACGCTCGCATACCTTTCAATTAGTCAATAAACCAAACCATGAAGTTATATTTTCTTGCCGCCATCAAAAACTATATTTTTGATTCGAATTGTTTAGGTTATGGTGTCTTTAGAAAGCCAGCATTGCAAAGCAGCGCCACCACTGATTATCCGTCAAAGCATGCAGTTGACAGCAACATTGTGTCTTTCTCAAGGACTGGTAAGCATGCAAAGGCATATCACCGCCTAGTTTAGAGAACAAATGAATTGTAATGTTAAGTTTACAAAATTTGTCCGGCAACTTCTTTGAAATCATAATAACATAAAACAAGATTTTTGTCGTTTTCTCAAAACATGAGCACATATTTTGATGAAACTATCATAGGTTATCATGGGTTATTTTTTATGAAAACCAGAGGGTTATTATCACTTAGCTTTATGATCATCTTAAACCCAATGGCGATACTTTTGTTTGTTCTACCTAGCTTCACTCGATCCACATCCTTGGTGGCGCCTGGACTTGGGTAGCGAACACTGGCTGGGAAAAATTACAGTCATTTTTGGTAAGTTCCAATTTAACCAAATAAATTTGGTGCAAAATAATAATAAAATACCGAATTATTATCCTAATTCTTACATGATGTAAATTTGGTACATATATATATTAATCATCCTGAGGTATGATTTCGTATAAAAGTGCTTTCATCTTAGAGACAACCAGAATTGTGTCGAATTACAAACTTTTTGTAAAACAAACAAACATGTAACAGTTTTTCGTCGTGAGCAGTTTTTGTGATGAAACTTTTCACAGATTTGTTTGATGATGCTTTTGAAACTAGATGGTTGAAATGAACGTATTTTTCCAAAAAACAATGTTATATATAAATTCCCTTTTATGATTCTCAGTGATATCACTGAACAGTAACCCTTCTAGGCAGTGGACACTGTATTTCTGAGCTACTCCCTTAATAACAAGTTGATTATTTTCCCCTCCCTTGACTGTTTTACCCTTTACAAATTCCTGAAATGACATTTTGGTGCGAGACTCCTTTGCAAATTTGGCGAGAATTTGGACGTATGGCTGTGTGACTGTGGTTGTCTGCCAAGATGGCGGCGACTTTGTAACATGTGCGAACCGCTCGCAAAAAATCCAAAGACAAATCCTTGCACTTTCTCGTCGACAAACGAACACAAAAGACATGAAGATATAGGCTATGCAAACAAAGTTGATCAAACTGAGAAAAACCTTGCAACATAACAGTAGCTTCCAAAAAACACTAACACGGTAAAATTCGTTAGAATAAAAAATTATCGTACTGCCTTGTGAGAACACTCAAAAAACGTGAGAACACTCAAAAATACTTTAAAAAATCATTAAGTTCGAGCTCATTATGCAAAAAAACATGTGATCCATTTGACATGTCAGTACTATGGAGCGCCAATTGGTACAAAATAATTGTGGTTGAAATGTTCGAGTCACTACAAATACTATGATACTCATGTAATGCAAAACAATGGCAGCCTTGTCCCTCATGTTCTTACCAATGAATTTTTAAACCAAAATAATTCTGGTCATACAACAAGATAAAATATAAATATGACGTCTAAAATAGAAAAAGACAAGTAAAACAAAAAGGCACCACATTTGCAGAATTTCCTAAAAGTGGTTTTAAAGGAAAGTTACACATTGATAATTCAAAAATGTAATTTTAATAGTAATTTCAAAATTACTTTGTGCAAAGCTAATGGGGGTATCAATCTTCCCTAGGAAATGTTTTGTTTAAATTGCCCTCACTTTAAAAAAAATGGAATTAACTTCCCGTCCGAATTTGGGAAACATTACTCTTTCCTAAATTCGTAATAAGCGGAAATGTTAACAAGTTGGACGTTTAATATATCACCCGATACTCCAAATTTGTGTCAGTAGATAACGTCTCAAAAGGATCAATTTCATCTTGCTATTAACAAGCACAGATTATAATCTGGTAGTCTGGATTACAATTGGTGTCGTTTTAAAGGGGGACTGACATCTCTTTAGGACGCCTGGTTAAGGCGTTTTGTAATAATATTGTTTTTGAGACCTACCTGTGTCTATTTAATCATTGATTTCTGAGTACAAGTATTTTAAAACAATGTTTGAAGTGTTTGGGGAAGCAACCCATGGTGGATAGCTCATTTGCATAAGATCATGTGACGTAAGGTTGGAAGATCTTCGATGTATACATGACGTACATGTACATACAAACGTTTCACATACGTAGCGTCGATTTCATTTCTTCTGTGATTTTTGTTTCCGGAACTAATAAAATGCCGGAAGATGTCTTTCTGCAGGATGCAGCAACACCACTAAAGACGGTGTTAGCCTTCATCTGTTCCTGCGATCCAAAATATCGCCGTATTTGGACGAGCAAAGTTCAACTGACAAGAGTAAAGTGGTCAGGTCCAGCGACCACATAGTTTTGTGCAGCGATAATTTTGAGCCGAGTTGTTGAGCCGAATTTCTCTTCCCGACATGACGTCACGAACAGTTCCTCCGTGCAGGGCGTAAAGTGGGGGGCATTTTTACAATGGTAAAATAACATTCTCAAAAACAATAAAACACAAAACAAAAATGTTACTGATCTTTTACTGATCTTTTACTGATATAAAAGAATCTCAACGATCACATTTAACTGTTTGATTTAAATCCATGTCAGTCCCCTTATGAGTGGCACATGCATATCGCGCGTAGCATGCAGCAATTGCACGCTTAATTCACACGGTACTCTTGATCGTTTCATGAATAATCAAATTGTTTCTGTATACATCGTGTAACAGTCGTAGCAACGTTCTAATTAGGCTGATAACTATTTTATGTTCTTCTTTAAATTAAATGTTAACGACGAAAATATTTAACGATTGCGATTATGCGATTACGCACCCACCCAGATTATAATCGATCTGACTGACTTAACGACACCAATTGTAATCCAGACTACCAGATTATAATCTGTGCTTGTTAATAGCAAGATGAAATTGATCCTTTTGAGACGTTATCTACTGACACAAATTTGGAGTATCGGGTGAATATATAGCGTTATCAATGAAATTAAGCGTACTCGTGGAGGAAGTTTTGCCAATATTGAACCTTCACTTTAAAAAGTTAGATCATTGCATATTATTAATTAACCTAGTACATTTTTACAACCATGCACTTGTTAACGATTTCTTGTTTACTCTTTAAAGGAGAACAAAACACGACTGCGGTAGTACGAGCTGGACTTAGCTCCAACTGCTTAGATAACCGTCAATGTGGCTTACCGGTAACACCTGCACAGTCTCATGATGGCGCGGTGATTCAATTCTTGTGTGCTCCACCATTGTTGGCCAAGTATGTCAGCGTGGATATAGATCCTTCTAACTCCGGTGATGTAATCCCAGTCCTGGAGATTGCTGAAGTGGCTGTTAAAAAATACATATCCCAAGAGTGTGCCCAAAAAAACGGTAAGAGTGTGAGTGTTATAACGAAGCTTCAGTATTTTTGGAATTGTACGTTCATTTCAACAAGAAAGTTTCATTACAAAAGTTGGTCACCTTTTGCGAAAAAGACGAAAACTTACTAAAGGTTTGCGTGGTAAGTAAATTAACCTTTAAGAATTCATCCAGTGGCATCTCTTTTAGTTTGGTGTGCTGATTAACATTAATGAAATAAGAACGTATGCTACAGGTGTTAATTAAACACTTTAATGTTCTACACGTGTAAAGAAGACTTGAAAAGATTCTTAAAGCACTTAAGTTCTAATGGAGAATGGTCTCGTCATGTCTTCTCTATGTCTCTTCTTCTTTCTTTTATCAAGCTTTTAATGTTATTGGGAAAAAGACATCACAAAGCAGTTACATCCAAACAAACCCTGAAAGCAATGCTGTTGACGGCCGTATGAATACGTTCTCTCAGACTGGTAAGCGGACAAAATAACTTGTTGTATATTTCCGAGAATTTACGATTGTTTGTTTGTTGGGTCCCCACCCCTCCTGTGATAAGCTTATGTAAGCTTGTTAAAATGTGTGACATGAAATATATCGAAAACTAAGGACTAAAATAAAACATACGCAAACTGAATTCTACTTTACATCACTGTCCTGTACACATGCCTGGCTGAAGTATGTGTGATAAAGTTGTTGTATCTATAGAGGCGTTTGCATCGAACGCGAATATGAAGGCGCCACTTGTTTATCATAATTTGTTTTTAATTTACATTGACAAGAGCTATTCATATGCATGAATATTAATGTCATACATCTTTATTCTCAATCCGATTATATGATGCCAAAAAGCAACATAATCATGGTCTTAAGACTGGGCACTGACACATCCTATAATTTGTATTTTTGTCAAGAATGTCTGATAACATACAATATTATATAATTGATTTAATTTTGCCCTACACCGACGTGTGTATATTATATAAGTGCCTACCAATAATTATTGTTTCCAAAACAAACATTACTTAAGAAAACCCAGTCCCAACCTGTTTGATCGTCAATTTAATTGTTTAAAATTATATCATGGGTATTATTCTACACTCATCATTTTAGCTACTAATGGATCTGATCTCCATCCGTGGTGGCAAGTGGACTTGGGTGGAGACTACTGCTTGGGTAGAGTCACTGTCAAACACGGTAAACGGCTATTTATTTTCAATATTATAGAATTCACTAGTTCACTCAGATGTCATCAACATGAAAAAGAATGACCTCAGTAAGTGGGTTAACACTGTCATTAAATAATATAGACCCCGGTATTGGGTTTTCATAGCTATGTTTTTACCAAACTTAGGCATACTGATAAAATAAAGGGGTTATCGTACTGTAACGGAACAGTTTGAGCAACCTTGTGTATTGTGGTACATTGCAATATGCGCGCGCATTGTGGGCGTAATTTAGGCCTGCAGCGGTTCGCTTCTTGGAGTGAGCAAGACTACAAGAGACGTGTATGACTTACTGAGACACTTGGCAATTGCAAGCGAATGCATGTTTGAATTGTTTGTCACACATTGCATTTAGTTACGAAGTTAGTTACGAAGTGGATATTAGGGGACTATTGTGAAGTAAAGGAGTAAGAAGACAATACTATGACACATAGTCCGAATTACTATATCTGTGATTTATTGATGAATAAACTAATTGATTTGTTGTGCTGACAAATTGATCAGGTGTGTATTTAATTGAGGTAACTGTGTACATAGGGATTGGCAATCAACTACACTCACTGGCCAAAAGTATTGCAACATGAATTTGTACGAGACATTGCCTAGACGGATGGCCGCAATTATCAGGTCACGTGGTTACCCGACAAAGTATTGAAGGACTTTGTTTCCGAGCAAGAACAATACAAAAGAACATTGACTTCAAAACACAGGCACTTTCAAGAAGTCTTAAGTAGTGTAAATAAAATAAAATAAATTATTGTAACACAGTTCTCCAAACTGAACTTTGGTGTGAATTTCAATGTTGCAATACTTATGGCCAGTGAGTGTACTAATCGGCGGTAGATTTCCTCCAAAACGGACATGAACCTTGAGATTGCTCTGAATGATCTCCGGTCCGAGAAAATATTCAGGCCTGGGTTTCCCGCCACAGTACGTTTTAGTTAAAATAATATTTTAAATAATTTAACTATAGAGCACACAATTCAGCTGACCCAATACCGTTACATGATTTCACCATATTCTGTTTAGGGCGTAACCCTTTCCCTGCAACAGTTCGAGCTGGCATAAGTTCAAACTACTCTGACAACAAACGATGCGGCTCACCGACTACGACGGCATATCTTGATGATTGGGTCGTGAATGAATTCCTATGTGACCCAGCGTTCGTCAGGTTTGTCAGTGTGGATCTGTATCCCTCAACGTCTGGTGTTGCCGTTTCCGAAGGTACTCTAATTCTGAAGATCGCTGAAGTTACGGTCGACGAGTACATGTCCGAAGTAGGCTTGTGTGCCGGTTTGAACGGTTAGACATTTATGTTTATGATTATAAGTAATGGCCAACATTGAATTACTTGTTATGTATATATCCGTGTATACATTTTGTTTAGTATCCGTGAGTATCCATTACATAACTATTTTACAACAAAAAAAGAGTCTTCATGGTCAAATTGAAGCCTGCAAAAACTGTACAGATGTAAATGGCAGATACCATAAAATGTTATATTTTGAGGATCCAATAATAATAATAATAATAATAATAATAATAATAATAATAATAATAATAATAATAATAATAATAATAATAATAATAATAATAATAATAATAATAATAATAATAATAATAATAATAATAATAATAATAATAATAATAATAATAATAATAATAATAATAATAATAATAATAATAATAATAATGTGGACTAATATATGGCGCACGTATCCACCAAACTGGTGCTCAAGGCGCATTACATTATTACCCCTGCTCATCAGGCTCATAAATCATTCCTGAAACCATATCAGCTCCCTGGGGAGTATACAGCTCAATTGCTGCCATTACAGCGCATATAGGGCTAATCAAACACAACAACCAACTCTTCCCTCACAGGTACCCATTTACCCCTGGAGAGAAGCAATTATGGTAAAGTGTCTTGCTCAAGGACACAAGCACCCCGGTCGCGGCTGGGATTCGAACCCACATTCTGACGACTCAGCCATCAGAACACAAATCCGATGCACTAATCCGAAAATCCGATGGCACTCCACACTTAATTCGGGAATTGTTTGTAAGGCACTACTTCTCAAATCGTATTTACCTGTCATTTTCTTTCAATACTTGATACAAAATGTACAGACTGCAAATAAACAGAACACTACCTGCCATGAGATGTACCTGGTACACTTGCTTAATGACATTTACAGTGTGACATGGTCTATATAGTTATTACAGATGTGAAAGATGAAGGCAATTAGTAACTTTGTTCCCGGATATACAATGTAATACCATCCTCGTCCCTTTGATGATCGACCTCTACGGCTCAATATATCTCACCCTAATATTCGCTTGTGTCCACCGGTCATATTCTTTCGATAAAGGTCGGAATATTGTATAATCAGTATATTAACATATCTGGATATTATAATTATGTGCACTGCAGAGGATATTTGTTGAGAGCAATTCTCAGTTTAGTCTGATGATATACTACGGGAACGTGAGTGATGCATAAAGGGTTAACCAGGAGACAGCATCACCTTTAGCAAAAAGCAATGTGTTGCGTTGATCCATTGTGAAGCAGGGTACATTGGTAGGAACGACCGAGACACTAGTAAATGTATTTTTAGTACTATTTGGCATTTTTGTAACAGGTAAACGGATTTACTGTTGCCAAGGCTACCCGTACTGGTTCATTTGTTGATGTTTGTCTGTGTCCCTTCTAAGTTCTAAAATACGTTGGTCTTCCTATTAATTTATTTTAATACTGTTGTTTTTATTTCAGACCCTCCACCAAGGACAAAGGCTGCATACGTCAGAAAGCTATTCAAAGGCAACATGATTGGCAATGGTAACCCCCTGTCTACTGAGATATCCAAAACTCAACAACAGTGTGCCTGGAACTGCATCAACCATGCTCAGTGTAGATCGTTTGACTTTGCGCCAACAAGTGGCGAGTGTAATCTTTATAGCCTTCTCTCGAGCGAAATACATCCGACTCCAAATGGCAACTTCTCAATCTATCAGTTATCAGTACAATAATTAATTTTCTGACAGTGTTGATCAAAATTTATCACATATATGACTCTTATCGATATCAATATTATAATTATGACTCTTATCGGTTAGTAATTTAGCACATTATCAATTTGCTACCAAAGATAATGCCTTAAATATTTAGTAAATTAGATTGTTATCACATATTTCAAATCTGTTTTAAAGGGATTCTATACCACTAGTAGAGCTGACAAAATAGTTGCTGACAGTGTCAACACCTGGTGGGATCCATATGCATGAAATAACAAACCCGTGGAAGTTTGAGCTCAATCGGTCTTCTGAGTCACGAGAAAATAGTGAAAACCGATCCCGTTTTTTCACAAAATCGTTGGAACTTCCCGGCTTGCAAATCGACGACTATTTTAGGACATACGAGTTAATCGCGGAAACAGTCGTTGGTAAAGTGCGTGCTGGCCTGTTCTGAATGAGGCTGCAGTGTAGTTGTACGTTGTCTCATGCACAAAACACAACCTTGTATACCACGTCGAACACGCATGAAACACTCACACAGCAGGGTACCTCCGGAAACGAATCAGACTACTGCAGCACTGCAGCCGATTCACGGATACGACCGATTGCAAACGATATTCTTGACTGTCTAACTCTTATTCTAACTCTTGGCTGTCCAACTCGATATTCTTGACTGTCTAATTCTTGAATGTCTGGCGACATTGCAACTGATTTTATTATTATTATTATTTCGCATTAGCACAGCATGAAAAGAAAGATCTTGTTTTCCTTTCTGCCGGTTACACCTCGAGTCAAGCTACGTCCCGTAGCCTTAGATCTCGAGTGTCTTTCGCAGAATCCTTGCTGTCCCTAAGAGTGCCACCTTCTGTAGTAATTCTACTCTAACAGATGTTCCTATCTCCTTGAGATGTTTCTCCAACGCCTTCGGAATTGTACCCAGTGCTCCCACTACCACAGGAATTACCTTCACCTTGACTTGCCACAGCTTGCGGAGTTCTCTCGCTAAATCCTGATATTTCTGTACCTTTTCCTTCTCCTTCGAAGCTGCTCTACTATTATTATTATTAATTAATTTCGATTGTTGCAATCGAAATCAGCTATTGCGTTTTTTGAGGTCTTCAGATACAGTTTTCTCGAAGATGACAGCATTTCAGAGGGAAATATTTCACAGGAAGATTGGTACCAGTATCAACGTTATTAACAGTAAGCTTTCAGATTGAAAGTAAATAATTTTGTTTTTGATCCTTACCAATCCTATAGAGTCCCTTTAAGGAGATTACCTTGGCTGTGAGTGAGCTTTTGATATCATATATATTTTAAGTAGGATTTGAAGCTTTGCATGGTGGAAGTGCAGTAGGAGTACTTGGCTTGGCTGTGGTTTTAGGTAGTATGCCTTGGCTGTGACTAAGCTGTGAGTGAGCTTTTGATATCATATATATTTTAAGTAGGATTTGAAGCTTTGCATGGTGGAAGTGCAGTAGGAGTACTTGGCTTGGCTGTGGTTTTAGGTAGTATGCCTTGGCTGTGACTAAGCTGTGAGTGAGCTTTTGATCTCATATAATTATATTTCAACAATTTGCTTACCTGTTTTAAGTAGACTATACCTTTGCTAATCTGTTTTAGTAGAATACATTGACTTTGAGTTGAGTGAGTTTTTGATATATTTCAATACGAAATTAATCTGTTTTAAGTAGATTACCTTGGCTGTGAGTGAGCTTTTAATCTCAAATAATATATTTATAGAATTTGCTTTTCTGTTTTAAGTAGACTATTTGCTATGAGTAAGCTTTTGATCTCAAATATATTTTATGTAGGATTTGAATCTTTGCATAGTGGAAGTACAGTAGGAGTACTTGGCTGGGGTTTTAGGTAGTATGCCTTGTATGCCTTTGATCTCATATAATTATATTGAAACAATTTGCTTAATTGTTTAAGTAGACAATACCTTTGCTAATCTGTTAGTAGAATAAATTGGCTTTGAGTTGAGTGAGGTTTTGATTCATTTATAAATATTTCAATACGAAATTAATCTGTTTTAAGTAGATTATCTTGGCTGCGAGTGAGCGTTTGATCTCAAATGGGCACAATCTGTTTAGAAAGACCGTGATCGGATGAAAGATTGTTGTTTTAGATCAATTGAAAAAGCATCAAAGGCATGGACAATATTAATCAGTTTTGGAGCTTTTATGTTTTGTAAATTCAACAAAACAATTCCCTTTTTCTCTAAGATAAAAGCACTTATTTATTTAAGACAAAACACCTTTTTCAGGATTATTGATACTTGCATCAACTTAACGCCAAATACGTTTTGGGGTAATAATCATCTGATTTGATCATCTGGTGATTAGCAATGTTGTGCCTTCTCTTGAAATGTAGAACATTATATTGCACCAATATAACCTTGGCCGTATCTGCAGCTTGCCTTAAAATAAGTTACAGTCGTTTATTAAAAACATGTTTTATGATAACTTTAACAATAAATAGTTGGATATTCAACAATAACGTTACACTAATTATATTAGTGGGGTGCCATGGCCGAGCGGTTAAGGTGCATTGGACTCAAGTTCTGATGGCTGTGTCATCAGAATGTGGGTTCGAAACCTGGCGGCGACCGTGGTACTTGTGTCCTTGAGCAAGACACTTTACTGTAATTGCTTCTCTTCACCCAGGTGTATAAATGGGTACCTGTGAGGATAGAGATGGTTATTGTGTTTGATTAGCCCTGTAGCGCCAAAAGGTTGCACATTGGCTGTATACTCCCCAGGGAGCTGAGAAAGATTATAGGAATGATATTGGCCCAGTGACCAGGGGTAATAATGTAAAAGTGCATTGGGGCATTATGTGAAATGCGCTATATATGAATGGAACATTATTATTATTATTATTATATTAGTACACTAATTTTATATTATTTATGCAGATGTATCATATAGAAGCTTTATCGAAATAGGTTCTTACATTTTTGTGAGAATTAATTGTAATGGTAAGAATATGAAACTTGAATAAATCTTAATTTAATATTTAAGTTTAAGTTTTCCCAGCCAATTTCAACCCCTTTTCAGTCAATTTAATACCGGACTCATTCAATTTGATTTGAAAATGAATTTTCCTTTACATCATCATTTAATCAGCAAAACCATTCATTCAAATTCATAAGTTGAGCATTGTATCGTCATTTAACCTAACTCATCGCCAAAATAAGTAAGTTCATTCAAATTTGACTGCATCAATTTCAGGATGAGATTGATGAGAATGAACGAAATAAAAATGCTTGGAAATTAATTTGAACGCAAGTATATAGAAAACGAAACCCTAGTTTGATTGGAATAGTAAAACGGCTACAATTTAAATTTTCTTTAACGAAAATAAACCAAAAAGTTCTGAAATTGGCTGGGAAATCCTACATGAATATGTAGCGGTCACGGTGACGGATTAATATTGAGTGGTGATTGTAACAAAAGGGCCTATCTTTGAAAATTAGTCATTCATGAATGAATGTTATTTTTGGCAATTGAAGTTAATAAAACAATAAAACATTTCAAAAATCAGCGAAACCGAGTGTATGCCTATACTGCACATTGTGAGTAAAACGAATACTGCCCTCTTTTCACCAGAATAACAAATAAAATATCTATTAAAGCATTCGTTTGTATGTCAGATCCATTGATAAAATCATATTTTAGCATCATTTACGAGAAAAAATATATTCGGGACTCTCTGCCTCGCCAAGTCTTAATAGGGCCGTCTATAAGACAAACTACGGGTGGCCAGTAACTCCAATACAAGTTTTAACGGTGATAGGGAAACGATATCTGTTTGTTTGTTTGTTTGTTTGTTTTGTTTTTTTTGTTTTTTTTGTAGTACCACTACTTCAACCACTACTTACTTTTAATTCGTCTGGATCGTCTTACAAATTATCTAGCCTTCAGTGTTTAAGTATAAAAATGTCGTATTCGCTGCCGGGACGTCTGATCTCTTCAAAAACCAACCAGAAACTAACGAACTACAAACTTACTTGGCGCGCATACGCTGGGGGTCGTCACCTCGCCGAGCGTGGGATGCCGAAAGTCACGTAGGCCACAAAGTGCGCCGCCACGCGGCACAGCCCGCTACAATATATACCTCAATCCACTTTGCAGATAAATGACAGATAATATACATTTTCAGCACATTCCATGTATCTTTTCGTAACTATTTCACGAAAAAAATATGTTTCGGCAATCATTAATCAATATTTATGTTGATCATCTATTCGTTATGTTTCTCTTCTAATTTGGCAACCTTTCCGCGATATGTTTTCGAGCATTGACTATTTAAAGCCAAACCAGAAATTGAGGGTAGAAATGCATAATAAGCTGGGCGTGACTATGATGATCACCGTTGCGTTAATCACATCTCCCATCAGCAGGGTCTATTGATTGTATTAAGCTAGATCCTGGGCACGAAGTTGCGCACCAGACCCATGTAATGTCCACGGTCTTGACTCATTTCTGCATCAAATTGCTGGTTAGCCAATTAGTTCACTCGGTGGTGAAAGCAGTCGGTGGTCGTGCATGTTTCAAGTGAGTTTCAAGCAAGATGGCCGTTGGCCAAGGTGTTAGGAGCTTGAGAAACTTCTTAATTTATGTTACTGTGATTGCGATGTTTGACGTCTGCTCAGTCTCTTGCTGTGACTTCGTGGGTGAGTGTATTAGATGCATGATGTTCCCACTAAAAATTATTCTTGTTATTATAAATACTAATATTTGTTTTCTTCCAGTGATTTTAAAACCTTTTTATTCAATACGCAATTCCTGCAAGCCCAGTATGTTATTGTGTGTGATCTTCTGTAAAGAATAGGCTAGTATTAATTGTAACTGTGAGAATATGAAACTTAAATATTATATTAAGATTTATACCAGTTTTCCCTGCCAATTTCAACCCTTTTCAGTAAATTTAATACCCAACTCATTCAATTTGATTTGAAAATGAATGCTTCACATTTAATTCATAAGTTGTGTATTCTTTTGTCCCGACTCTTAGCCAAAATACACGTAATATGTTCTAATTGAAAGTGTCGCTAAGTTCATTCGCTAAGTTCATTAAATTTTATTTGTCACATTTTTAGGATAGATTCCTAACTGTCTTGTTTGCATAGCGCGTCGAGATTTCAGGCTAAAGAAAGCAACGCCCCGCAAAAAATCAATCAACCAATCAATAAACAAAAACAAACAAAGGAATTTTTTTTTAAATTAATAAATGAAAGAAAGAAAGTAACAACCAAAACCTTAAGGTGAAAGAATGACGTGGAAATATTACAAAGACCAACTAATCAGATTATTGTTTGGTACTTTTTGACATTGTAATAAAAATCAAGAAATTGGAGAGCGACATAAAAGAAGTTTCGAAAAATGTAGACCTTAGTGACTTTCATAACTCACAACCAAAAAAACAAGGGCAAACCTCACTGAAATTTTACAAGATTGTCCATAAACAATCGAAAATCGAATGCGAAAATAAAAAATAAAAAATTGCAAGATCGCGGCCAGTATATGTATAATCAGATATTTTTTGGTACTTTTAATTGTTTGACATTGGAATAAAAATCAAGAAATTGGATAGCGACACAAAAGAAGTTTCCAAAAAGATAGGGAATAGTGACTTTCAAAATTCACATACATTAATTGCCAAGAGCGCGTTTTAATACTCTTAAGATGAAAGCGAAAATGAGAAACTTCCACAAATTTCTTTGCGCATTGATGACTTTGTTAGTTTGACTGCACCAATTGCAAGAAGAAAAATGCGAAACATCCAATTTCAGGATAAGATAAAAAACAAAAAACAAATTAAAAAAATAACTAGAGCTCAAGTGTTTGAACAAACACACAGTGTTCGTGTCAACTTCCGGTTCAATCAAATTATCATCGATGATGTCAATCATATTTTGCAAACGTGTATCATCTTTTATTATAACAATATATATGATACATAATATATATTTAATATGACACAATAAAACTTCCTTGTGATCATGAACAAAATAACGTTAGTACCTGATTTGGTTCAATATCTGAGATAGGGGGCGCTCTGAACATTGATGACGTCAACAAACATATTTTTTTAAAGATAAGATGTCACTAATCACTTTATTCACAGAAGTCATATTCAAATTTCCTATGGTTTTTGAGATAGAAAATTATTATTTTTCTAAACCCGCCGCCAGAGGGCGCTGTGAGAGGTGATGACGTCATCAGTCACATTTTTGAAAAGGTCACATGTCAATAGTAATTTCGTCCACGGAAGGCACGCCCAAATACCATATCATGGACTCTGTATATGTGCTTCAGAATATGTTTTCATATAGTCAGATTGGGTCATGTCTGTGTACGAAATGTCTGTGTATGATCTGTAAGATGATTGTGTAAATATCTTTTGTGGTTCATGAGATATGATTTTTTTAAATATTAAAATTAGATTTTAGTGTATTTAGATATCTGATGACGTCACCACGACGTCACAAGTTTACCTGAAATTTGAAGACATTTATCGAATTCTTAGAGGGTGAACATTAAGTATTCACATGTTTTCATGTTTTTTTCAGTTTTACGTAATATTTGTGGGTACATGGTTACAAATACAGCATTGACAACAGTGAATAATTACAATTAGGTACAATAAACTAAGCCACGCCCACTTATCATGTATATGCCACGCCCTGACTAATTGCACCAATACTGTACTAAACGCTGCTTCCTATCATCATAAAACTTGGTGATTTCCTTCAAATAATCCTTAAATATATTAATAATGCCCATAAGGGGTTCACAGTTGTAATGGCAACGGATTAATAAAACTAAATCCCATTGTATTTCAATGTACTACATGAATGCTATAGTTAGTTTATGGACGGATACTTTGTTCGATATTTTACTGTTTTTACTGATGAACTCAACGACTACTCATCTTCATCATAAACATGACATCATAAATATGACCCAATTATTATTTAAGTTCAATGAAAGTTGGTCAAAGATAATAAGTACATGAAGGAGGACACAGTACAGTACTCCCCTAGTTTAGAATACAAAAACAATACAAAACTAGAATTTAGTGTTTGTTTTAAAATACAAACACTAGGTGTTCGAGTTAACTTCCGGTTCAATCAAGTTGATGATGTGTGATAATGGTATGTTTGAAAATGTCTGACGTCTGTTATCATGACAATATTAATGTAAGCTTCAAAATACATATACATTTTGTGTTAGAATGTGTTGAAATTAAAGTTCCTGTTTGGACCGGAAGTAAAGGTCACATCAGGTCAGTTGAAAGTGGTATATGTAAAACAATAATACTTTCTCATGAACATGAAAAATAACGGTAGTACCTACTTTAGTTCAGTGACGTTACTAAATTAAAACTGAATTAATTACCAAAAGTAATAAACTGGATGCCTTTGTCATCATACTAAAATTTGTGAAAATCTGTTAGAAAATCTCTGAAGCCTATATACATGTATATATATGACACAATTAATCTTCCACGTGATCATGAAAAAATAACATTAATAATTTTGGTTCAATTTCTGAGATGGGGTGCTCTTACCTGAGCTGTGATGATGTCATGAAAGATATTTTGGAAAAGTCATTAGTCATTTTATGAATAAAGAAAAACCTTACTTTTACAAAACATAATAATGCTTAAAATGTTTAGGCCTTTATTTATTTATTTATTTATTTATTTATTTATTTAGCGGACGTGTGTTCCATCGAGCTCCGAGTAAGTACATGATATTACGCTTATATAACCATTTTTACTTCTGTTTTTTTGCATATCTTGTTGTATAGTGTATATAGACCCTACTAGACCTCGCTCACCGTGTAAAATTCCCCTTTTTTAGTGTTATTTTGTGTGTAAAATTTGGTCTTTCGTAGTGCTCCTGGGGTGCTGGCTGGTCACCATGGCCAGTCAGGCGGAACAACCCTCAGTGAGTCACTCAACCGTTGGAGAGGGTGGGCGTCCCAGGCCCATTGTTCCTGGTGAAGATCCTTTTGTTGGAGTCACCAGGAACAATGGGGTTGCGTTTAAAGCAATCGATCGCGTCCCCCTTCATGAATACCTTGACAGCTTTGCCAATTCATTACCCGACAAACATGTAATTTCAGCCAGCCGTATTTCCAACAATCGAATTGCAGTCTATCTACGCTCGAGGGAAGATGTCGCTGATGCAGTCGCTTCAGGACTGGCACACGGCGGCTCTTTCCTCGAGCTTGTCCCCTTGGTCCAACCCACTACCCGGCTCACCCTCTCCAACGTGTTCCCTGAAATTCCAAATGCAGTCCTAGCCCATAATATCTCTGATTTTTGTAAAATAGTGTCGTCGATCCGTCCCATCCCCCTTGGTCTAAAACACAAACAGTTGTCCCATGTAATGTCTTTCCGCCGACAGGTCCAGGTCCTTCTCAACCCCGGTGTAGTTCCCCCTGACCATATCAATTTCACCTACACCGGGGTTAACTACCGTGTTTTTCTATCTACCGGGTCACCCCGGGGCGGCTACCACTTCGGCGGGGGCGGCTGCCCCGCCCGTGGGTCCGTCTCCTGGGCGTGGTCCGGCGTCGGACGCCGCCAAGGGCATGGACACGTCCACCCTCATCTGGGGTACCCCTCCCGCTCCCACCAGACTCTTCTCCGAAGTTGTGACCAAACGCAAACTGTCCCACAACCCGACTAGTACTCGACCCAAGCTCGTCCCACTGAACTCTCCCACCCCCATCGGAAACTGCAAAAGAAGACAAAACCCTTTTCCACTCCTAAATCCCACGCTATCCCAAGTCCTTGATTCACAGAGCCCAGTTTTTTCTACTCCCAGTCAATCCGTTTTTCCCCCACCTGTGTCTCCAATCCCTGCCCCTGCACTTTTCCGTAGTCCTCCACCCGAACCCACCCCCTCCCCCAACCCCACCCCCAACCCCACCCCATCCCCATCCCATCCCCATCCTCTCCCTCTCCACCCCCTCACCTACCCCTTCCAGTCCCTCCACAGTTGATGCAACGGATGACTCGGTTTTCGTGGAGGACTCTCAGGAAGACTTTCCTGAAGTCCTCCCAACCCACACCCAACCTCTTAATCACAAACAACTTGTTGACTTCCTCAACTCTGTCAAAAGCCAGAGAAGACCTCATGAAATAGCCCGTAAATTCACTCAGAACGTCCCTGGACTTGTGCGGCAACTAAAACCTCTCAGAAACTGCCCCCTTTTCCAAAATTGCACGCAGCAGAGGATCAAGAAACTGATCAAAAAACTAGAATCTTAACCTCATGGATATTAGGTCTTACACCTTTTTCCCCCTCATAATGACGTTATCGCTAATTACCCTCAACACCGGAGGTTGCACCCAAACCACTCGCAATGCTTCTTTTAAATCGTATTTTAACCAACTTTCTCCGTCTTATGACGTCATTCTCCTTCAAGAAACCTACTCTCTCTCCTCACACTGTCCATGCTGGAAAAACTGGTCTAATTATACCCCTTTCTGTATCCCCGGGTCATCCCCTGGCTCAGGAGTGACGACTCTCGTAAAATCCAACATTGATGTCGTAACCTCCGGTGTTGTATTCAAGGAATACATTCATCATATCAAAATATAAAAAAATGACGTGTTTTATAACATTTACAATGTACTCATCCCCCAATCAAATGTCTTTGCCTTAAAAGCTATCGATGCCCTTAACACACATTCTTCACAATACAATAGCGATGACGTCATTATTATCGGAGGTGATTTCAACTGTACTGACGATAAGTACTGACGATCCTAATATGGACCGTCTGCATAAGCTGACCGAGCATCGTCCCCAAATCTCCATGGCTCTCAGAAATTCCTTAAATAATCATTCATTGTACGATGTCTGGCGTAGGCTGAATCCGAGCGAGAAAAGTTTCACCTGGTTCAGGATGTACGCCAACGATCCCGCGCGCGTCTCCAAGGCCAGGCTAGACCGCTTCTACGCTCCACTCAATCTCGTTTCCTTCATCCGGTCTTGTCAAATTATTTCCTGCTCCCTCTCAGATCATTCCTCTGTCAGTCTTGTTTTTCATTTTCCCTCTTCTCACAACAAAGGAAGTGCCTATTGGCACTTCAATAATTCTCTTCTTACTGATATGAACTACCGCGATATACTCATCTCTTTCTGGACTAACTGGCGACTCGAGAAAACCAATTTTTCCAACATTGGAAAATGGTGGGACTTTGGTAAAACCCAAATAAAACAATTAACGATAAGCTATTCTTCTCGAGTCGCCAAAGAAAAACGGAAAATTTTCCAAAACATAAATTCTAATATCGAGCGGCTTCAGTCTACGCCAGACATCTCCCCAGAAACTAAAAACTTACTCGATAAACAACGTAAAGAATTGAATATTCATCTTAAAAATGAGGCTCGAGGCGCTCTCGTCAGATCTCGTTTCTAACACATTCACGAAGTGGACACTAGCTCCTCCTACTTTTTCAATCTCGAAAAAAATAACTCGCAATCTAAAACCATGTCTAGTATCCGACTCTCCTCGGGATGTATCACCGATAATCCCGAGGAAATCAAAACACACTGTCGAACTTTCTACGAAGATCTTTATGCTAGTGTCCCAACTGACGAGAGCGCCCTCGAGTCTCTTGTCAGTGATTTATCTAAACTTGATAGTCCGGATGCAGAGGACCTCGATGCTCTTTTGTGTCCAGACGAATTAGATGCTGTTGTCAAGCAACTTGGCAAAAACAAAAACCCCGGCCTCGATGGACTAACCTCTGAATTCTTTCTCTCCTTCTGGTCCCTGTTTAAGTCTGATCTCTTAGAAGTTCTCAATTCCTCCATTCACTCTGATACCTCCCTGCCTCCTTTCACAAAGCTGTTATAACTCTCATCCCCAAAAAGGGCGATCTTCTTAACATTTCCAACTGGCGCCCTGTATCTTTGTTGAATACCGATTATAAAATCTTTGCCAAGTTGCTTGCCAACAGGCTTAAACAGTGTATCAATTCGGTCGTCCGGGAGGATCAATCATATTGTACTCCCGGGCGTACCATTTACAATAATCTTAATCTCATTCGTGACACAATAGAGTTTTGTAATTTTAACGATCTACCGCTAGCCGTGGTCAACCTTGATCAGAGGAAAGCCTTTGACAACGTTGACCACGGCTACCTATTCAATGTAATGAGAGCCATGGGCTTTGGGGACAAATTCCTTTCCTACATTAATCTTTTGTACAGTGGCGCCGAGAGCCACCTTAAGGTTTGCGGTTCACTAACCGCATCCTTTTCATTCAATAAAGGCATTCGGCAAGGTTGTCCGCTCTCGGGGCTACTGTACTCAATAGCCATTGAGCCTTTCTTGAATGGCCTTCGGAAAAGTCTTTCTGGTCACAGTTTTCTTCTTCCAGACACGGATACTTACTGTTCGGTCTCTGCTTATGCAGACGATGTTACCGTTTTTATCACCTCCGACCAGGGCTTTAAAATACTCGAAAGGGTGTATGACTTATTTCACAGATCCTCTGCTGCCTCCCTCAACTTCCAAAAATCCAAGGGACTATGGGTTGGACGTTGGACCGGACGAACTGACGCACCCCTGGGTTTTCAATGGAATAACCAGGGGTTGCAATTTCTTGGAGTTCACTTTGGAAACAATAACACTACACTCAACAAAACTGGTCTGCCTGTAAAAATAAACTCTCAAAAACTCTCGCCAATTGGAAACCTCTCTCTTCTACTCTGTCTCTTAAAGGAAAAATTCTCATTGCGAACCAACTCGCCGCATCCAAAATCTTTCACTGCATCTCTGTCCTTACATGTCCTCCCAATGTATTAAGCGAACTCCAAGAAATGTTAGTTGACTTCGTCTGGTCCAACAGACGACACTTACTACCCAGACATACTTTATTCCAACATCCTAATAAAGGTGGGCTAGGTCTAGTCTCCCTCCAAGCACGCAGCCTCACTTCTAAATTCAACCTCGTCCAACGTTATCTCCAATCCGATTCCCATCCTTCCTTTTTTCTCGTCTCCTACAATCTCCACCGATACAAGAAAATGAATTTTGATTATCAAATCTTCCTGCTTGACATCGAAACAAACTTTCGCACTAGTCTCACCTGCA
Source organism: Zoroaster sp. YZ-2022 (assembly GCA_029582265.1). Classification (NCBI taxonomy): domain Eukaryota; kingdom Metazoa; phylum Echinodermata; class Asteroidea; order Forcipulatida; family Zoroasteridae; genus Zoroaster; species Zoroaster sp. YZ-2022. The sequence goes on along the minus strand of CM055825.1, from coordinate 6,573,152 downwards.
TTTACAGTGAGGTCCTGCGTGCTTGGAACACCCTCGGAGCTCGAATTGACACACCCGCCGATTCAATCATGTCGGCAATCTGCCCATTATCCTCCCTACTTTTATGCGGGACCTGCCGGGCGGTACGACCTTCCAAACCCGACTCCTGGCCGGCGGGATCAGAATCGTCAAGCACCTCCTACAATCTACCACTGGTGCCTGGATACAAGCCTCCGATCTTCAGCCATCAACTTCAAACATCCGTCCTCCCTCTCTTCGAGTTCTTCGACAAAACCTCTCTCGCCTGCACCACGTGATCATCTCATCTTTCCCATCGCTCTTCGACTCTTCTGGATTTCTTCACGACCCTGCCATCTTGGAACATTTTCCTTCACGACCTCTGCCTCCTGGACTCGTCACCTATGACAAAGATACTGATGCTCTCACTGCTACTTCCAAATCTCTGTACACGCACTTCAACCAGCAAATAAACAACAGCTCTCCAACACCTGAAACCGACTGGCATCGCCTCGGTGTTCTTCCGTCAACCCACAACATTCCTTGGAAGTGCGTGTACCAATTTCCTACTTCAAAGAAAGAAGGGGACGTTCAATACAAGCTTCTTCACAACGTTCTTCCTTCTCTACAAGTTCTACATCATCTGAATCCTGCCATCTCTCCGTCTTGTGGGTGGTGCGGCGAGGGAGGTACCGTCCAGCATCTCTTCATCCTCTGTCCGTCTATCCAGCCCGCCTTGAAACGTCTACAAGCCCTTCTCTCTCGACTATTACCTGATCTGGATCTCCACTTCGACTTATACTGGGCTCTGATCCCCCACGCCGGGAGTCGGAGCAAGGAGGCTGTCCGCATGGCCAACTATCTCATCATCAGTCTCAAAAATGTAATTTACTGGCTATACCGCACATGTAATTTCTCCGACCCCCTCCTTATTTGGCAACACCGTCTCAAAAATAAAATCACCCTCGAACTCTCATACTTCAACTTCAACAATTCTCTCAACGATTTTCTCAATAAATGGTCCATCAATGATACTCTTTTTATTTACAATAACAAAAAGCTGACATGGTTGATATGAATCATTCTAAAATTAGTTTAATTGAATCGGTATAATTTTTTCCCTTCCCTTCCTTCCCTCCCCAGGTCACCGGTGCGTGGGTAGTCGCCGCCCCCCAGGCGGGACGTGGTGTTTTTTATCACCGCCCACCCCAGTGGCTTGATTTTTCCCACTCGGGGCCTTACTGGCAGTGGGCACGAATGTGTCCACATCCAGACGCCAGTGGGCCCCATTCCTCCTCCCCTTACCCCCCTACCCTCAACTCCCCCAACTCCCCCCCCCCTCCTTTTTTTTTTTGGATTTCTGGTTTATTATCGTTTTTCTTTAATCATCCTAAAATCCCAGTTTAATCGGATTGGTATATTTTAGATTTTTTTCCCCTTCCCTTCCTTTCCCTCCCCAGGTCACCGGCGCGTAGGTAGTCGCCGCCCCGCAGGCGGGACGTGGTGTTTTTATCCCCGCCCACCCCGGTGGCTTGATCTTTTCCCACTCGGGACCTTACTGGCAGTGGGCACGGTGTGTCCACATCCAGACGCCAGTGGGCCCCATTCCTCCTCCCCTTACCCCCTACCCTCAAACCCCCCTTTTCCCCTCCTTATCGTTTTATTTGAATGTAAATGGTTTTTTCCCTCGTCCTATGCCTTGTTGCTACCTTTTGGAAGGACTTGGGGCATCCAGCTTCCGACAGTAGCAACTTGGCTTGACGGCATCCTTAGTTAAAATTCTATGCTCTGGCTTACATGTTTAACTTACTACTGTTAAGGTACCGAATGTATTTCTCTATAATTCTTTTAATCTTGTATATATTTGTATATATGCTGTTATTTCAAAGATTTTTGAAATAAAGTTTTCCTTGGAAAAGTAAAAAAAGTATTTATTTATTTATTTATTTATTTATTTATATATTTATTTATTTTTTTATTTTTTTATTGTTTTTTTAGATATCAAAGACTAAAAATATAATTAAACATATCATTTAGTTATTACATAAATTAAAATTACAATCAGTGCTGGGATGGTTAAACGAAAAAACAGCACTAACCCATTTAGAAATTTGCTAACCGGCTAACCAAAGCCAGTATTTAAAAATAAACACCCAACAATTTTGGAACAATTTACTGACCATTTTGTTGTTCTAGACTCTTTTCTAGACTCTTTTTTGGTTATTAAACAATCATTGTGGGAAGTTTATTGATGCTTTTCGATTAAAAATTTATACACATTATTCCATCTGCAAAATTAAATTCAAGTAAGTTGATAAAATAATAAAAAGAAAAGAAATAAACTACATAAGTTAAAAAGAAGATCTCGATCTCTTGCATCAAAGTAATTAATTTTGTATTTATTAATAAATTAACTGCAGTGCCTGAAAACCTTTTTCTCCCGATTTCAAATTCAAGCCACGTTTAAAAAAAAATTACATTTACAAAATAATATGCTTGGGTGTCTCAGAATAATTTTTACCAAAGGTGCAATGCTGAGTGTTGACAATATTCATTTTAAAAATCTTGCAGTTTTGTCATCAATACATTAGTATAAAACTTATATTGAAAAGTTCTTTTTTCACCTCCTGGCTAATCTTAAAATCATCTAATCTGGTCTGCGCTCTGACCATTTTGTTAAATGTACGACTGTTCTTTCTGAATAATGGACACATCAGGGTATTTCACTGCAGTGGTAACTTCTAGTGTCTTGGGTTCCTCTAAAGGTTGGTTATCAACATTCACCACCATCTCATGTGAGTCATGTCGTACTTTGGGTGGCTTTCGTTTCTTCTTACGCTGGAAGATAATAAATAAATGATTTCACTTTCAAATGTTTGTTTACACCTACTCTTTCAATAAAAACACAGATCTATGTACTGCCAAAAACACAATTATTACGAGCCCATCAATAACACTCATTCTGGAACTTCTAACATCCTTCTAACAATCAATTTGTGAAATGTCTCATTTTAAGGTGATTAACTTCCTCACTACAAGGGAAATACAAGTAGCCAGTGAAGAAACAAATACATGGACCATACATCACCTACTTTATGTGACACTGTAAAAGTATAAACAGTTTATAAATCAAATAAGGCTTTGACATTTTTAAGATTTTTTTGGCATACTTTTGTATGCCTACTGGATAGTGGGCCTGGGGCCCAAAATGATTAACATCTCAAAATATCTGATGAAAAGTAAAGATGCGAATACAATAAATGGACTTAAGCGCAGTATATATGTCACAGGTCTCTCTAGAGTAAATATGTATTAATGAGAAAATTGGTCGGATCATGTAAAAACACGTATGTGTACATTAAGTGCTTAATATTTAAAAGTCAACTAATTTTAATCTTAAAATTATCAGAAAAATTACCTTCTATAGATGTACTGGAAAGTCATATAATGTAGGCACAACATTTGCTCTGACAGTCTGAGCCTTGTAACTGTAGTTTGACCCATTCTATTTTAAAGCAAGATTCTGCGAAGTAGTTTGAGCAAAGCACAAATTTTATTGACGCTTCATACACAACATACATACTCGTGTAATACTGCGAGACATGTACTGTACAAATGCCGCATTCAATGAGAATGGTGTAAATTTCCATGCATTTTCCCACAGAAAGACCTATACATGTATATGTTATACCTTAACCTGTAGTAATTCTTTAAGTTTGTTATATTGAGAGGTGATGACTTGAGGAAGGAACATTTGTGACCCAATATCATGTACAAAAGGAGAAATTAAACTCCGTATACAATGTACATATACATGTTTGAGATATATTAATCATGTAAACATTAAGACCTCGTGCTGTGTGTGCGTACTCTGTGCACACGCGATATGGGCTATTTGTACATTATAGGGAATAGTAATTCAGCATATTGTTTCACTTAACCTTCTAGTTTCGACTGGAAGGAGAGGTAAGATTGGGATCATGTCTTAAAACAAAATGTGTCATAGTTCAAGATCTTTAAGATGATGAAAAGATTGTGAAAATATCTTCTGTGGTTCATGAGATATGATTTTTTGAAATATTCAACTTCCGGTTTCGACCGGAAGAAGAGGTCAGATTGGGATCATGTCTGTAACGAAATGTCACATAATTCAAGATCTTTAAGATGATGTAAAGATTGTGAAAATATCTTTTTTGGTTCGTGACATATGATTTTTTGAAATATTAAATTTTGATTTAGTGTAATTCGATATATGAAGAAGAAGAGGTAAAAAAACGAACAATAACAAGAGGTGTTCGCGCTACAGCTCGAACACGTAAAAAAACGAACAATATCAAGAGGTGTTCGCGCTATAGCTCGAACACCTAAAAAGTTTTAAAAAAATTTAAAAACGAACAATATCAAGAGGTGTTCGCGCTACAGCTCGAACACCTAATTATGATTATTTTATCAAGCACACATTATGCTATGGTCCCACAGGAATATTTCGATCTTTCTGTCGAAATATATTTCGATTCCTGTTTTTTTTGTTATTTTTAATAATTTCGTCAAAATCTCGTATAAATATCGACAAAATATCTGTTTTCCGTGAGGAAATTTTAATTTTTGTATTTTTTCGACAATTTCGATTCATTTTCGATTTTATTTCGACGACTTTCGACTGTTTAGATCATTTCGACTGGCATTTCGACAAAATTCGACTGTTTAGACTGTTTAGATTGATTTCGATTTTTTTTTTTTTCGATTTCGAAAAATTTGGACAAATGTTCCGATTTATTTCGACTGTAACGATTGTTTAGACTATTTAGAGAGTTCAGATTTATTTCGACTGGTTTTCGAACTTTTAGACCGTTAAGACTATTTCGATTTCATTTTCGATAGTTTCGATAAAATGTCGAAAAAATTTCGATAAATTCGAAAAATATTGGTCAGGTTTAATAAGTTTCGATTAATGATTTTTTTTTCGACAAATCTCGACAAATATCGACAAATATCGACAGTTTCGATTTTTTTAGACTCTTTAGACTATTTCGACTTTTCTCGAGACAATTTTGTAAAAAATCTAAAATCTTGACGAAACACGATCTAGAGAGTCGAAATCTCTGTGGGACCATAGCATTAAGTAGATCCCATTGGTGGGGTGCCATGGTCGAGCGGTTTAGTGCATCGGATTTGTGTTCTGATGGCTGAGTCGTCAGAGTGTGTGGGTTTGAAGCCTTGCCGCGACCATGGTGCTTGTGTCCTTGAGCAAGACACTTTACCATAATTGCTGCGAGGGCCGAATTGAACCCAGCCACTGGGGATGTACAAGCCAGTGCATGCTTAGTGCCGGTCCCAAGCCCGGATAAATGGGAGGGTTGCATCAGGAAGGGCATCCGGCGTAAAACCTATGCCAAATCAAATATTATGCGGATCATGATCCGCTGTGGCGACCCCTAACGGGAGCAGCCGAAAGAGGACGACGACATTAAGTGGATCCCATTGTATATTAAAACACTAAAAAGCAATGTAACGTACATGTAGGTATAATGTTAGGCTATTGTCACTTAATTTTATTCAGAGCACAACATTTATTACAACACTACATTGTTTTGTTCTATTACAGATTCTTGCGTATTAGCATATTAACATTATTTTGTTTAACACAAATATTTCAGTGCCAATAATAATTTATGGGCAACCTTGATAGCGCACCAGAAAACACTTTCAAAATTCACAATTTGTTGGTGAAATAAGCAACTGAAAAATTAGGTTGGGGAATGGGCTCAACTGTCTACATGCAAAATATTTACTATGGCATTGTTGGAAACACGTACGTTCTTAATGCACACCAAATAACATTCTCAAATATCAAAAAAGTAATGCATTCATCCATAAAATTAACAGTTTCATCCATGTAGTACATTGAAATACGGGAATTAGGTAATTTAAATCGTTGTGATGGCAACTGCGGACCCATTGTGAAGTTGGCTCTGGTTGTATGTTAATTTACAAGCTAATAACCGATCATTATCAAGTTTTTGATAAGCATATAAACATACCATAGGAAGTTAGGGGGCCTATGTTAAATAAAATGTGTAGGGTTGATATAAGGTTTGTGGGAATGATGTGAGCACTATTGGGTAAACTGTGTTAAAACATAGTTTGGGTAAGTGAGACATCGCAGGCCCACTCCCATTTAGTTTGTGTATGCCATGCATTTATAATTGTCTTTTAATGACAAATTTTGTCGGTTCATTTGTGTTCTGTGTGGTCGGTAAATTGTTGTTTGTTCCCCCTCCCCCTGCAAATTCTGAAAATATATAAAGGTATGTAAAATTACTATAACTACGTATTAAAACTGTAGTATTCAGATGTAGAATAAGGAAAAAAGAAAAAGAGCAATTACTTAAATGCGGCGAGGTGCATACACTGCAAAAACGGTGTTTAGAATTTAAACACATTTCTAAACACTTTAGCCTAAAATATGTTTAGATTGTGCTTTTTTCTGTGATGTGTGTTTGAATGCTAAAAACAGGTGTCAAAAATCTAAGTACATTTAGCTTTGTGACATGTACAGAGGATGGCCGTTTAGCATTTAAACGCATTCCTACACGCATTTATTTTGCTTGTGTTTAATATTTTACAGTGTAGAGAAATGCCTCTGTGGTCAAATGAAGCGTTGCTGGGTGAAGGTTGTAACACTTGCTTGGTATATATTATGGATGCACCTTACTAAATAAAATAGTGACCTAATTCATTTGCCGAGCTCAACAGGCTTAATTTGTTTGATGTCCATAACTATATACATGATTTTGAAGGACTGTATAAATAAAATATGTAGGGTTGATAGGAGGTTTGTATGAGTGATGTGAGGCATCGGGTAAACTGTGCTTCGGAAGGTGGTATTTTCTGTGTTGAAACCTTCTTTTTTTTTGTGGGGGTTGGTTATTTTTTTAAATATTTTTATGTGACTCTTGAGCACGCAAAGGGTAACAGTTTGTCATTGATGGGCCTTGGACATTGCAAAGAATTAGACACGTCTGAATAGAAATGTCATGGTAAATTCACGAACTTGTTGGTGTTGTAGCCTCCCCTCCTCTGAATTGATGGTCCCCTGTGAGTGATTGTTAAAATGTTCACATTGAGGGCTGAGGAAAGTGTTCACTCGTACCCTGCCCTTAACATTTCTCACGCCTACCCAGCCCCCTCAACTCATTGAGTGTTTTTGACCGTGAGACATTGTACGCCCATCCTATTTAGTTTGTATATGTCATGCATTTACAATTGTCTTTTAATGACAAATTTTGTCAAACTCTGAAAATACAGGTAAATGGACATGACACAAAGTTATATAAAATTACTATAACTACGTATTAAAACTGTAATAATCAGATGTAGAATAAGGAAAATGCAGAAGAACAATTAGGCTATACGTAAATGCGGCGATGTTCAGTCCCAAATCATAGAGAAATGTCTCTATGATCAAATGAAACGTTGGTGAGTGACGGTTGTAACACTTTACTTGGTATATATTATGAATGCACCTCACTAAATAAAATGGTGACCTATTCATTTGACAAGCTCATTAGGATTAATTTGTTTGGTGTAATTTTTGAGGTCCATAGTTATATACATTGGACTGTGTGAAAGTGGTCCAATGTCATGACCTGATGGGGACCTTGACTTGCAAGTGTGTGTATTTTGTAGAAAGCAGGGCCTGACAAATTTTTCATAATTTTACCTTGGGTCTTATGGTTTTCCATGCATCAGCTGCACTCACAGCCCGATAATTATCAGGTAATAGCTTGTTATGAGAATACAGCGACCTGACGTAAATGGCAGTTCGATGTCGGAGATACGGCGGTCAATGATATCGTGCCAGGACACACGCACAGGCAGCGGGTGTGGGTTTGGGTAATGTAACAATGCGGGCGACGGCCGCGGCATGGCAGAAACGATTGAGAAAAATGCTGAAACGACCTTTCCCACCTCTCGTGCGGATAATTATAGGTTTTGAATTACTGAATTGTGTCCTTTATAATCATAAATACAAAATAGTTCACGATAAAAAAATCTTAGTTTATTCAATATTCCCTAGGATACCCTCCACCATTATGACTGATTGTGTCCGTTTTAATTTATATCTGCCAATAAGTTCGTATGCCTTTTAAACGCTTTCAAGGTAGTAAGAATTCCTCCATTCGATGACTTTACGATGGACACTGAAGGTTTTTGTGTATATTAGGCCATCTATTAAAGATAAAGGAATAGCCCAAAAACTTCCAAGTAATGCGTTTCATCATATAATTTGATATTAAAGAGGGGGTACATTTTTACATCGACTACTGATTGTGAGGGACAGGGTACTTAAAAACCACTAGGGGTGCATACAAATAACTATTAACTAAATGATTTGACCAACATGTAACTGTGGAATGTTTATAAATGTGCAATTTTGCGCAAAACTGGCCTACAAAGATTTGTTTAGAAACATGTAAATCCTTAATTTACACCGAATAATTTCTTAAATATCCTTTAAAAAAATAATGTATTCGTCTATGATCTAACCGTTTGATCCATATAGTGCATTGAAATACAACGGGATTTAAGTAAATTAAATCGTTGCTATGGCTACTGTGGACCCATTTTAAAGTTAACTTTGGCCGTATTAGTATATGTAAGGATTATTAGTCAAAGTTAGGAAGCAGGGTTTAGGATAGACAACAAAGTATAGGTGTTTCAATAAAGTTTTGGGCGTGTGAATCCTTAATGCTCACCCTCTAAGGTTTCCAAAACTGTCTTCAGATTGCTTCTAGACCTAATAGGAAACACCTGGTGACATAAGGACCTGGGACCTTATTCACGAAGCATCCGCACGCTTTAACGGATCCGTTAAGCCTCCGTTATGGTTTGCGCCATATTCACGAAGTAACCGCATAATAGCTCATCCGCAGAACACGTCCGTAAAAGAGCAATTATTTTGCGGGAACTCCAGCGTTCCCGTAAATGCTTACGGGTCTCCGCATAGCGCTAAAATGAAATGGCTGCAGTGTTTGTGGTTCTGCTGGAGGAGGAAAACAGGCGTGCTCTTCGCCGCCAGCGAGTATTTCGGGATAGGTTACATCCAATGGACATTTATGACGATGTGGAACTGATAAACAGGTATCGAATGCCAAGGCATGTACTGTTGGAGGTGATAGATTTGATCCGTGATCAAGTTGAACATCCAACAAAGAGGTAACATGCAATACCCGCCACGCTGCGGATCATAACAGCCCTCCGATTTTTCGCCGAAGGTTCTTTCCAATTAACAAGTGGAGATTTAAGTGGAATTAGTCAGCCGTCGTTGAACGACACCCCCATTATTAGCGGAGCTCCGCAAGTTTACCGATACCTAACGGAACCTTTCGTGAATACGGCGTAGCGCAATTCTAATGTATCCGTTAGGCCATCCGCAAAGGCTGTTACGGACCCGGTAATAGCTGATGCTTCGTGAATAAGGTCCCTGAACTGTAGCTACCAAAGATATTTACAAAATTGGGAGACCACCAGTATTTAGTAGACCTATACTATACTTCCTTATTTCTTTCATTTAATCGAAGATGGCATTTATCAAAATAATTAGATGGAAGCATTTATTAATGGAACAGGTTTCAATGACTCGATAATCTCCAGCTTCTGAAAATGTTCAGTCTTGTAGCAATTTGCTTACTTTAGTGACGTAAATTTATGTAAGAAAACAGTTAACTCTACACAAGATGGACTTTGCTCATAAGGCCAAAAAAAAAAATTTGTTGAGTTGCCCTCCAGTGAAAATATTTGAAGGGGTCGGTCGGTCGGGATTTTTTGTATTTATTTTTTTTTTTTTTTCTCCTTGACTGTCATTTTAAGATTGAAATGCATTGGAACTGAAACCACATACCATGTTTTTCATTTGTATACCTATCAGCAAGGAATTTTGCTTCAGAATAAAAGTATCCCAAGCATTTTTGTTGTACTTTTCGCTGTGATTGACACAGCAAATTCATCCATATTGCGTGCAATTCTCAACATGCAACATGTGAGTGGCCATTCGATTTGAAAACGTGTAGATCGAGTCGCAATCGTTGACACACGTACAGTGCGGGGAGCCAGTGCACAACGTGTGAGGGCCATTTGATTTGAAAACGTGTAGATTGAGTCGCAATCATTGACATACAAAACAGTGCGCGAAGCCAGTGGAAAACATGTGAGGGGCCATTCGATTGGAAAACGTGTAGATTGAGTCGCAATCGTTGGCACACAGTGTGTGCGAAGGCAGTGCACCATGTGAGGGCAGGGGCCATTCGATTTGAAAACATGTAGATTGAGTCTTGGGTACCGGTAAATTTACTGGTAAAAAAAGTGGAAAATTTCACAAATCAAACGCATTATGTTTTATACAAAGAAAATCGGCAAGTTTCATTAATAAATAGGCCTATGAATGACGGGGAAAAAAAAAAAAAAAAAAACCGACCCGAAATTTCAGCACTTTTGGGTCGGTCGGTGGAGGGCAACTCAACATCTTTCTTTTTTTGGCCTAATGATAGCGTGTTCCGACTTTGTTCTTCACTAAATTAAAACATTTTTACTTCAAATAAAAAAGTGAATATCATTTAAGAATGATTTAAGTAAAAATTATTTTTAATCTAGATCGTTAAATCTATATATTTGTTGATTACTTTCTTTTCGATATGTTACACCCGGGTGGGGACTAATAGTAGTAATCCCACATTGATGCGTTTCCTGATAAATGAAAACAAAGACACTTTCATCGATGTTGTGTTCACATGTGAGTCTTATTCAAGAATGATTATATAAAACAACTCAATCCGTTTTATATCTACAGAATATCTAATTTTACTCTAGCTTTAAATATCAATAATATAACTATAACAACTTTGACTGGGGAAAAACAATAATTCACTATATTATTGTACTCTCTGCTATCGATATATTCCCTGGAAAAATCAACACTATATCGATAATAGTCCAATTCCGATTTCACTGGGCAACTGCGTAAAACCAATATAGTCATTTACTTCACTCAGCACACCTAGCAGTGTGTGTCCCTGAGTTAAGGTCATGTAACCCTTATCAGTCCACTGACCCTCTAGCCTGGCTGGACTCTAATAGCCCATTAACTACTGGGTTTATGGTAAAACCATCTGGATTTGGTCATAAAACTGGTCAATGGAGCTTTCCTACAACAACAAGTAATTAAAGGTGCAACCCATTTTATGTACACACAGTGTGAAGAGTATATGTTCACATGTACACTATACATGTAAAAGTTAAAGTTGCTGTTACATTAATAAATTGCTTCACTTAGAACAGAATGATATTTAAGTATTTTATATCATTGGTTTTCCTGTTCTTTACTCTTTAGACAACTTTTAAACTTGCTCTATAAACTAACAATAAACTCATGATTGTATCTTCTCTTCCTACAATAATGCAACTAATTCTAAACAATTATGAACTCTCATGAACAGCAGGAGACTGTCTATATTTATAATGAATAGCAAGGAAATGTAATATTTATAATGAAGTCTTTGGTTGAAATTAATAAGGAAGCTTGTTTTATTTCCTAATGTCTTAGGAATTAAAGGAATTGTACATGTAAACTAAACTTCCATAGCTTTCTAAAATTAATCTTCAGCATATTTAAATACACACAGAGTAAACTACTAATTTATTTATGAAGATGAAATTCACTATTAACTGATAAAGAATAATGAAAATTAAACATACCTGATAAATGAAAACAAAGACACTTCCATCAATGTTGTGTTCACATGTGAGTCTTATTCAAGAATGCTCACATAGACACCAACATCCCTGAGATACCAGGTCTGTTGAATTGTTGGCAAGGTTGGACTAGTCTAATCAAAAAAATAGGGGTGCTAACTTTGTGAGGGGAGGGGAAGAATGCAGAACCCTACAGATATTTTCAAACCGGTAACTGCTGATGACTATTAACGGCAGACGTTCGTGAACATTCCAATACAATATTTCTGGGTGAAGCTACAACCTTTTACATTTTGTCTTCACATTATAAGGCCTTCTCAACAATCATCACCACTAATCATAATATGATGTTTTCTGTAATATAAATGATGATAATTTACATTGTTTTGTGACGGAAATCAAACATAAGATAAGATTTTCACCGAAATAAATAATTATTATATATTTATAGTTTAATTTCCATGCCTGTGTCCAGTGTATTTATGAGAATTTCAGGCTTCCACTTTTGAGCAACATTGAAAGAATTCCTCTTGGCAAATTAAAATTGGATGATCTATTAGGCAGAAAAAGAAGAGGGATGACTTATAAACATGGTCCTATGCTTCTTAAGTAACATTTTTTATCGTGTCGGCCTAACACCTTTACAAATACTCATTGCCTACATATATTACCGACTTCGGAAAATAGTTAAAATATTGGGGTGCTTCTTTAGCCAATAACATTCACTGTGTGAATAACAACCGACAGCAGTGGCATAACTATGGGGGCACGGGGGACACATGCCCTCAAACCAAGGCCTGTGCTCCCCGGGTGACCCCCTCACCCTCCCCCCTCCCCCACCACCACCACCACCATTGAAATTTTTTATGGAAAAATAGGCCCCCATTTGAGGCTGCTGGATACAAAATTAAAGTTCAAGTATTGCCCATTATGCACTGTACACACAGGGTGAGGCCCCAGAGCTTTACCAATTTAGAACAAAATCGAACGTTGTATCCAAATTGTGGTCATCATAAGTACAGTGGGCTATTATTGCATCACTATTATTGCATCACTCCATGCGGGCAACCAGCCTAACCGAGATAAGTGGCCATAATCTCACGTAATTTCAACATAATTTCCCCTTAAACACAGGCATGATGTACATAATATGCCCTTTGATACCCCGTTAAGCAATTTGATACCAAAAGCAAGTGTAATGTGCTTACTAGCTCAGTCCTATTGAGAAAAAATAATGGAAATAAATATATCAAAATGAATCAATACATCTTCATTCTATCAGAAACTTAAAAATAGACTTAATTGCAAACTACTGACGTAGGGGTGGATTCATAATTACTCAGAAAGGAGCCTCTCTCTTCTTAAGCTCTCCGCCGAGAATTTCAATTTCAACATGTTGATTTTCCAACCCCCATTTTGGTTTCATTGTAATATATTGAGACAAAAAAGGGGGTGGTTTGGAAAATCAAAATATGTTTCTTGAATAATGACACTGAATAATTTCCGATCCAGTATTTAACAAAAATCATCTCTCAAATAATTGATAACATGAAAGTTAAATTGTAAAAAAACACTTGAGTATTTGTTTTACTCAAAGTAAATGTACACACATGTACCATTCCCTAGTAGTACTGAACTGAATTCCCATACGATATTCATATATGGCCTTATAGAATATATAGTAACAGTACACTGATGGTACCGTGGTAGAGTGATGGCAGCATCAAAATATCTCAGTGTTCCAAAATTCCCTTAGGAATCACATTTAACATTACACATATTGTTTTTAACTTAACTGTGTTGTGTAATCAAGTTTGACAGCCCCACTTAGGCCTACTTGACATAGACCATGCTGCATACAACTACACAAGAGAAGTTATTGTTTAAAACTAAAGCGGCGCTTCGTATCACTAACAACATAGCCTTCGATGAGTCCAGTGGGACAGTGTCATAATTATGGGGTACAATTCTACACTGTGTATTCGAACATGTATTGTACATGGTGTTGCATTCCCCACTATTGTGGGTCAACAAAATAATTCGGTGGACACAAACTTTGTTGTGACAAAATCAGTTGGGGTTGGTTTATTATCTTTTCTGCATTCAACAACAATAAAAGGCACTAATGACATATAAACAGAGTGGTAGCGTAGTTCAATAATTAGACTTAATAGTTAGACATAATACGAGTTCCGAATGGTGTGTACGAGTAATACCAACTACAAAGGGATCGGATACAGCCAGGACCATCGTTCGTTCATGCGGCTTGTCACTCGGTATACGGTACGGGCACTGCTACACCGAGAGACGGACGGCTGGTCAGTCGCGACGACGGGGACCACCAGGGTTTGACTACACGGGGTGTCCGGACGGGGCCAGAGTGTGTATCAGACCGCACTAGCTAGGCGAACCAATGGTCGATCGACGCACTGCACCATTGGTTCAACGAACGAGGCACTGGACAGTAATAGCTCGGTACACCGCACTGTCATGGATTGGATCGAGTCGCACAGGTATCATTCGGAACCGCACTTCCCCGAGATCAGGAAATCTCTGGGCTTATATAGAAATCTGGGGCCTAGGAATGAATAAAACATTAGCCTAGTTAAGCGTCTTAGCCAATGAGAAGCTTGCCTTCCGCGTCTAAGGGTAGAAACGTGTGCAAAATCAGGTTATACAACAGGTCCTTGTTCCATATAAGGAAAGGTATTTGACGAAAGTAAAGTGAGTGACAACTTAGAAAGGAGGGCGTGTTCTATCAATCAATCAATCAATCAATCACATCACATTTATTTCCATACTTCCATAAAAAGAATTAACAAACTTTATATTAAAAGTGCATTAAACGATGAAGCAGTAAATGTTAAATTCATAGCAAAATAAATTAATTAAATAGAGCATGGAGGCTGTTTATATAAGCAGAAGCTTGTTAAAAACAGCCAGACAGACAAAAAACACAAACAAAAAGGACAGACAGACAAGAGACAAGACAATAGGTAGTTGACACGATACAGAGTAAATATACTGATGACAGAGGCAATTAAAATAATGAAAAAATATCAAAAGGCTGTTAAGCAAAAACAACAGACCAACAAAATTTAGATATGAGGATAATGGGAACGCAATGGAAGAAAAGAGATACTTTGGAGAGGAAGCTAAGACGCATAATGAGAGATAAGGACTCGTTTGTATTTAAGCTTAAAACGACCCACGGACCGCTGAGATCTGATACTTTCATCTATGGCATTCCACACACGAGGACCAAAGAAGCGAATGGTGTTCATAGAATAAGAGGTGCGAGTGAATGGAACAAACAGATTGGTACAGGATCTTGTGGAGTAGTTATGGGTGTCTCGAACTGAGGTAAAGAAGGAAGAAAAAACTTGGGGAAGAAGATTGTGAGTGAACTTATACATAAAAATCCCAGTATGGAGTTTATTAATGTCGGCGATAGTGAGAGTGTGCAGTTGTGCGAAAAGAGGTGCTGAATGCTCTCTGGGGGAAGAGAAAGTACATATACGAATAGCCCTTTTTTGTGAAACGAATAAGGAGTACATCTTCGTGTTACTCACAGAAGCCCAAACGATGTTACAGTAATTTAAATAAGGATAGATGAGGGTGTTATAAAGAAGAACAAACGATGAAGCAGGGAGGAAATGGCGGAACTTAGAAATGACACCAGTATTACGACAAATAACCTTATTAACAGAAGAGAGATGTTCCGACCAGGAAAGTTTATGGTCGATGATGATACCAAGAAATTTTGCCGAGAAGACTCTTGCTATAGAAATACCATCAATGATCACCGGCGGCAAATCGATGTCTTCAGGACGATAAGACTTGGAGAAAAAGATAAAATTAGTTTTGGCATGGTTAATGGAAAGTTTGTTTGCCTTAAACCATGAAGATACCTGAGCAAGTTCAATGTTGAGTGTGTTGATCAAGGAGGAGAGCTGAGTACTAGAGTAGAAAATAGTTGTATCATCAGCAAACAAAGTAAAATATAAAAGGGGGAGGAGTAATGGAGGTCATTAATATAGAGGAGAAAGAGGAGTGGGCCAAGAATTGAACCCTGAGGAACTCCATGCTTAATGTTTAAACGATCTGAGTCGCAACCCTTGTTTGAAGTAAACTGGTATCTAAGGTAGTCAGCAAACCATTGCAGCGCGACTCCCCTGATGCCAAAATGTTCAAGTTTAGAAAGAAGAATAGAGTGATCAATTGTATCAAAGGCTTTAGAAAGGTCAATGAAAACACCGGCAGCACATTGTTCAATGCCTGGGTGACACTATCAACAAGTTCGATGATGTCACCACTTCCGTTCCTTTAATAAATTAAATTTGAGTGATGACCCCGATTCCTAATAAAGTTAACCAGACAGAAAGAAGGGACTAAGAGACAAGGAAAATTATCCATTTCAATTATTATATTCACATCAAACAACTATTTACAATATTTACAAAATTATATTTTGTTAGTTCATTTATAGCAACTCATTTCATCACAAGTCTGCATCAATTCAATTCTTCTCCAATACAATAAATACTTTGTCAATTTAGGATGTCTTCAACTCAGTACTTTGTATTTTTTTTAAACTTTAATTCAGTTTAAACTTCTTCACCTCAAATATTCCTTTGTCTTTACTGGGCTTCACTTCCTTCTACTTCATGTTTAACACTTCGGCTTTTTAGCATATAGTCTAAATTTTCTTTCACAACTCCGGTGTGCTTACTAAGATTCTTCAAGCACATTTTGAATCATATCTTCATATGTCATTATCTTCAATAATACATAGTTTTCTCAAAACTTCAAAACAATCCCTGTCCAACAATACTCAATAAACTCGGATTTCTATAAACAGTCATTTATTATTAGAATGTATCATTTAAACAGTCAATTATTATTAAAATATATTATTTGCCTATGGTAGCAGCTTAGTGGTGCCTGTGGTAATCTTCAAGCTGTCAATGGTTCTGCTTGAGCGCGTATGCCCTTTGACCAGACTTCAGCCAAATGAGCCACCATACGTCACTGCTTGACTTTGTGTTCTCTTAAGTAGACGCTTCTAGTCAACATTACTGCCATCTAAAATATAAAAATTACCAAAAGCCCATACGGTATTTCGTTCTAACAAACAGTAACTTCTGAAACTCCAAACTTAACTAAATATATGCAATCGTGAATCATGTAATTAGTTTTAAGCAATCTCGGGCAATAATTTAGACAGTTTTAACAGGCTGTGATATTCGTAATACAATTAATGGTAATCTTGAGGTTTCAAAGATATTGCCAGGTTTATTTTGGTAAATGCACATTAAACTTTCAACATATTTTACAAAACTTACGGTTATTGATAGGTAGAAAAGCTTGGAAAGGTGAGGGAGGCTGAGTGTTGTGGTGGTAGTGCCGGAAAACCAAAAAGATGGTAATTTGTCAGGAAGATCTTGGTTTTGGCACTGGTATTGCCAAACTGGCGAGCGGGCAAGATTTCTGTCTGTTTTTCAGAATATCTGCCGATATACCTGCTTAATCAGGCGTCTTCTGGGCGTTGGTGCCGGACTCTGTACACTCAGGATTGCCTCGACCACACTCACTCTCGGATAGGTGTTATCTGACCTCGATCAGAAGAAGATCTGTAACACTCTTAACATTCTACCGTTACATCACACTCCATTCACCCTCACAATGTTGTAACAATAACCATGGCGACACAGACAAAACAAATTATATAACGTTAACGTTGTGGCATCTAATCTGATACAGCATCACCTTAAATGTTATTGGCTGGAAAGACGTCTACGCGGGTTTTTCGCGCTTAACTATTGGTTAAACATTTCTAGAAGCCTTGATTTTTGTGTAAACGGGGCGACTTAAAAGTGTTCCCGTGTTGCGGCTTGCGAAAGACTGTGACAGATGAGGGCCAAGTCAGTGGAATGTTTAGATCTAGGCCTAAAGCTAAATTGATGACCAAAGAGAAGATGGAAACGAGAAATGAAACAAGAAAGACGATTGTACATGAGCCTTTCAAGAACTTTTGAGAAACAAGGAAGGATGGAAATAGGCCTGTAGTTACTAATGTTGCACTTATCACCGTTTTTGAAAACGGGAATCATTTTAGCAACCTTAAGATTAAGAGGCACAGATCCACTGAGAAGGGAGATTAAAACTGTAAGCACGAGGTTCAGCAATAGATGGAAGGACAATATTCACAACGGTAGAACAAATGTTATCAAAACCGCAGCTTCTTCCTCTCTTCATGTCTTTGCCGATACGTAAGATTTCTTGAGCGTTAGTAGGGGTTAAGAAAAAAAGAAGGACCATTTGGGTTGTGCAAATAGTCGTAAAAGTGAGTACCGGAATCGGGTATCTTACTGGCAAGAGAAGACCCAATGTTTGTAAAGAATTTGTTAAAAGAATTAGAAACATCATTAGGTTGGGAGGCAAAGTGTTCACCGTCTATTGTGAAATTATCTGGAAACGAGGACTCTTTACGCTTACCCAAAATGTTATTTATTTCACGGCACGGGGTAATGCTTACTGGGGATGCTAAGCTATTGCATGAGGGGAGCAGCGGTTGCGCATGGGAGCACGGCACACTGACCAAGGCCTATGACTGAGCAAGCCAGTCACGGTGACTGTTTGGCCGTGCTACACCCACGAACTGTGTTCAGTGTGTATGGTGGACTCCGAGGAAAGTAGGAGAAAGTCCAAAGGACGGCTCCAAGCCACGTGGCGGGAGGGTGTGGCACGCACACAAGGCTCTCGCTGGTGTTGCATTATGCATTGCGTTGGCGCTGGATATGCATGAGCAAAAGTAGCGGCCTTGTATGGATTGCATATTCATAGCGGACAATCGAGGGTCCGGGGAAACAAACCCTGGGACTTAGACTGCTTGAAATTGCATCGTAAGCAAAATATTGGAAGTGGAAGAAGTGAAATAGAGAGCGCTAATATTTACCAAATTAAAGGGTAAGATTCGTAACAATGGACACGAAGATGTATATGGTCTATATTTATAGTATCGATGCATTGCTGCATTTTTGTGTAATGCCATATACCACATTGTCTCCTATGCAAAACATTAAGTTTAATATCTCAAAACTCATTTTGTAAGCAGTACGTATGCGCGAGAGTATTTTGGGGTTTAGGCATGCCCATTTATGATAATTGCGCACGTTCGTCCTGGAAAAAAATACACGCACGAGCGACGGCCGTCGCATGGCAGAAGTGTATAGAAATCAATATTGCCTTTGAATTCTTGCCAATTATTTTTGCAAGAATTATTTTGTTTATAATAATACCGATCCATCAAGTGTATATAATTGTTCTTGCCTTGGACGCAATCGTTATGTGTAATGAAGCTTGATCACTATGTACTACATATTTTGTAGAACACCAACAAGTCTCCGGTTCTTTGCACTATAAGTGACCATAAACAAGGCTGTTATGATTTTTGATAGAATTCTATTCAATTAAACATATTGATATTTTTACTGAAACTTGTAGAGAAAATATAAAATTAAATAATTTAACATTGCTTCTTTTTAATTAATTTGCCAAAAAACACATTTGTTAAAAAACAGAGGGGCAGTTAGTGTCTTTGCATCGACTATTCCATTTTATTTCAGAAATGAGAAGTGGTCATTTCGCCTTTGAGAAAAAAATCTGCACTGGTCGAAATGTAAGGCCAATAACTTTTGCATTTTATGGCATCTCTACTACAGGTTATTTCGGTTTATAGGCAGTGTGCACATTTATTATTAAAGTTCAGCTTACTCATAAATTTGTTTACTTAAATTTTTTTCTTTTGTATGTAATTTTATAAAAACAATGAAACAAAAACAAATAGTGTAAAAATATTAAAAATAAAACAAATGTACAACCACACACACCAGTATTCACCCAAACCCAAAGTTGTCAGCGCCGATTGACTGTATAAGCGTTGCCGATCCCAACCAATCGCGGGGAACGGACGTAAAGTGGTCTGTTTTTGCTACTATGAAACGCATATTCATAGCGGACAATCGAGGGTCCGGGGAAACAAACCCTGGGACTTAGACTGCTTGAAATTGCATCGTAAGCAAAATATTGGAAGTGGAAGAAGTGAAATAGAGAGCGCTAATATTTACCAAATTAAAGGGTAAGATTCGTAAAAATGGACACGAAGATGTATATGGTCTATATTTATAGTATCGATGCATTGCTGCATTTTTGTGTAATGCCATATACCACATTGTCTCCTTTGCAAAACATTAAGTTTAATATCTCAAAACTCATTTTGTAAGCAGTACGTATGCGCGAGAGTATTTTGGGGTTTAGGCATGCCCATTTATGATAATTGCCCACGTTCGTCCTGGAAAAAAATACACGCGCGAGCGACGGCCGTCGCATGGCAGAAACTATCGGGAACAAAATTTTGATACGGCCTTTCCGTCTCATCTGAGATTCGTAGAATGTGTCCTAGAAACTTTAGCTGATGGGCTCTCACGCGACAGACTGTGCACCATTTGATTGGTCGCTCCGTTTAATATTGAGCATGATACGGTAGCATGACGTGGCAAAGACATTGATTTTAGCTTCCATATCACGTGAGATGATCCAGGATTCACATCCGTACAGTAAAACTGTAATGCATGTTGTCATGAAGAGCTGAACCTTTCTGTCAATAGGAAGACCAGGGTTTCTCCAGAGTTTCTCTAATTTCCGGAATGAAGACCAGACTAACACCTGCTTCCTCTTAAAATCGGTTGAGCTGGATGTCATCATACAACCAAGGTATTTAAAGTCTATGACATGACTGAGAGGCTCTCCGTATGCACTGAGGTGTACATCCTGACTATAGTTTTGGTCATGTACTCGGTCTTGGGAACATTTAGACAAAGTCCAACATCCTTGGATGCAGCAGTAGTACGGTTCGTGGCGTGGTGCTTTCCAATAGAGCGATATCATCGGCAAAGTCCAGGTCATTCAGTTGTTTGGCTGGATGTCGTCTAGATTGCCGCTGGTGTGTCACCACTCCAAAATCTGTGTCAGTTGTGGCCTGTGTAAGGAGGTAGTATACTAATATTATGAATATGAAAGGCGCCAGTACATCTCCTTGTAGTACCCCTGTTGTAACTTTGAATGATTCAGATATGGTGCCATTTACCGTGACAGCGCTCTGGGTGTTGTTGTATAGCACTCTTATGGCATTCACTATTGTTCTGGTATACCATAATGACGGAGTATTTTAAACATGACTGTTCTGGTAATTGAGTCAAAAGCTTTCTTGAAATCAATGAAAGGGGAAGTTGGTAGTTTTGGAAGCCCTCCATAACTCTACTATAAGGATGTGTATTTGCTGAGCACAGCATCTTCCCTTTCGGAAACCTGCCTGATTTCTCCGTAGCAGTGGATCGATGTGGTCATGTATCCTGGTGAATAGCACTTTATTGTATACCTTTGCAGCTATTGACATCAAAGTTATTCCTCTATAGTTGGTCGTTAGTGTGAGGTCTCCTTTCTTGGGTAATGGGACAATGAGATTTGTTATCCACTGGCTAGGCGGGTTCAGGAAGGTGTAAACTTCTGAGCAGAAACTGTGCATCACCTTGGCTATTGGTTCGCCGCCACCTTAAGCGCCTCTGCAGATATTGCACTGTCGAGCCCGGCTGCCTTGTTGTCCTTCATTGCACTGATGGCTATCCTGCATTCCTCGTATGTCGGAGGGTGGGTGCTGATGGGCAGATCTTGTGCCGCTGGTTACGGAAGATTGCCAGGTACGTGTCCGCTATCATTGTTGAGCAGGGAGCTGAAGTACCTTGCCCATTCAGCGAGCAGGTCTCCGTCACTTGAAGGTGGTGTGCCATCTGCTTTCTTCACTTCGATATTCGAACGTTGGTTTTTGCTGGAGAGGTCATGGATGATTTTCCATGTTGTCGAGTTATCGCCTCTCTCATCTACAATTCTGAGTTCGTCTATCTGTTTATTGAGAGCATTGACTTTGTCGGTCTTGTATGACTCGTTGAGGCTTCTGTTGAGCATTTTCCATCTCGTTTTGTCAAAGTTTGACCTGGAGCTGACATACTTCTTCTTTGCCTCATCACGTTCCTGTTTGAGTTTGACCGTGTCGTCTGAGACCCCAATTTGGCATACCGAGGGTTTTTCGTTTGCCTAGTACAGTTTCTGCTGTCTCTTTTACAGTGTTCTCAAAAATGTCATATCTCTCAGTTATCGGTGAAGTCTGATCATTGTGGAGACATTCAAACCTATTGGATAGTTCGATTTGGAACTTATGTTTGATAGCAGGGTCCTTCAGTTTCCTCCAATTTAATTTGTTTCGTCTACTGGGTTTGCCTTTTGAGGTTCGTAGGCTGGTGATGAGTCGAATACTGAGGATTCTGTGGTCTGAGTTGAGCTCAACCGAATTATATGCACGGCAGTTCCGTAATGAGTTTACCAATTTGTTGTTCACAAGGATATGGTCCAGTTGGTGGGTAGATCCTAGTGGATGGGCCCATGTCCATGTGCGGGTACTTGGCTGAGGGAATCTCATTTGAGCTGGTCGGAATTTATACTCCTGACATAGGTTTACAAGTCGTTCACCATTGTCGTTTGTTGCATTGTAGTAGCAATGGCGCCCAATGACTGTATGGTGTGATGAGTAGCTGTCTTGACCAACTCTGGCATTAAAGTCACCAAGGACGAGATGCAGATTGTGTCTCTTAACCCGTTCCAGGTGGCTGGTGAGTGAGTTGTAGTACTGGTCTTTGTCGTTCGGGGAGGCTGATTCTGTGGTTGCATATGTTGCTGTTACGGTGAGTTGTGGATTGTCGTAGAAGGTGGCTGTTAGAACCCTGTTTGACTTGGACTCTACACTCTGCAGATACTTGTATATTTGTTTTGACATAGCAATCCCAACACCTTAGTGTCTCTTTCGCGGAACTGTAGATCATCACCCAGCTTTTGTCATCCGACCAGAGTTCGTCCGTCGGAAAGGATGTGATAAGGCGATGTTCTTGAATGGCTGCGATGTATATGCACGTGTCTATTCAGTGTTCGCACGTTGCATGTGGACACCGTGAACTGTTTGAAGGCAGGCAAACGACGCCTATCCAAACTAGCAGTCCGTTTGGTTTCCTGCTGGCTCTTCATACGATCCCTTTTGGACCGTCGCTGCGCTGTCTTCGATTTTGGTTTTTGAAGTTTCATTGTGGTTTTCGTAATCTATTTTGCTTGCCAGATTGTTTTATTCCGGGTCTGGCAGCTGGATGCGGGTGATTAGCCCTGAGCAGCTTGTTTCCGGAAGTTGTCTATAATGACCGTTGGGAGCATTCTCCTCATCTACTCATTTACCGTTGGGAATATATAAATTCCTCATCCGCCATCGGGTTATAGACTGCTCCAAGTTATTTGACCCATAACTGGGACATGGTTACTGGTTGCCAGGGCGTGTCCACACGCCGGTGTGCCTGTACAACTCAGTTCTGGGGCCCATGTTGCTCCGAGATCCCCTACAGTTTAGCCTGGGACCGGCCCAGTTCCCGTATCTTACCAAGAGGAGGTACTGCAGAAGTCTTGGTATAGGAGAGGCTATGTACTAGCAGGAGAAGACTGGCGTATTTTGCTTCCCGTTTCGGTATCGCTAGCCAGCGGTAACAGCTGAAAGCAGGTTTTAAAGGGGGACTGACATCCTTTATTGTGTGTGTATTTAAGGCGTTTTGTAATAAAATATTGTTTTTGAGACCCACCTGTGTCTATTTAATCATTGATTTCTGAGTACAAGTATTTTAAAACAATGTTTGAAGTGTTTGGGGGCGGCAACCCCGCCCATGGTGGAAGCTTCATTTGCATAAGATATGTGACGTAAGGTCGGGAAGATCCGATGTGTACATGATGTACATGTACATACAAACGTTTCACACACGTAGCGTCGATTTCATTTCTTCCGTGATTTTTGTTTCCGGAACTAATAAAATGCCAGGAAGATGTGTTTCTGCAGGATGCAACAACACCACCAAACACGGTGTTAGCCTTCATCTGTTCCCAAGTGACCCAAAAATCGCCGTATTTGGACGGGCAAAGTTCGACTGACAAGAGTAAAGTGGTCAGGTCCATCAGCTCACATAGTTTTGTGCAGCGATAATTTTGAGCCGAGTTTTGAGCCGAATTTCTCTTCCCGACATGACGTCACGAACAGCTCCTCCGTGCAGGGCGTAAAAGTGGGGGGCATTTTTACAATGGTAAAATAACACTCTCAAAAACAATAAAAACACAAAACAAAAATTTTATTGATCTTTTACTGATATAAAAGAATAAAACGATCACATATTTAACTGTTTGATTTAAATCCATGTCAGTCCCCCTTTAAGCAAAAATTACACTACTACAACACTGCTACACTAGACGCATCACATTACCCTGTGGCTCCGCCACATAATGTTCGTAATAATGCGTTATTATTTTTAATTTTCACTTGAAATAATTCCTCTTGGCAGATTAGAACTATAAGGCAGGGAAAGCGGAGGGATGAATTATCAAAATGGCCATGTGTTGGTTGAGGAAATAACACTTTTTAGGATGTGGTTCTTTCTGGGTGTGAATATCTTGATCAATTGATTGGCCATTAAAAACCACCTAAAATTTTACCGAAAAGGAAAGATGAATGATTCACAAATACGCTTTAAGTTACACTTGGATTAGTTATCTGAGGGAAGCTCGTGATTTCAGCCAACATCGGAGCCAACATAAATTGGCTTTTAGTTTCTTTTGTGAAGTTAAAATAATGCCCGGATGGACGTTGTACCGACACTTAAACTTTAACAAACTGCAAATATTTAAATCATATTTGTTGACCTACGGGGTAATATTTTTCTGGAAATATCATGACTTGAATATCCTCAATATCTCAGTTGGTGTAATGCACCAGTTCATTAGCATAAAGTGTAAAACCCAACTGAACTTGATGGACTGTGTGATTATGGCCCAGTATCAATGTCTAATGTTTTGGTAGAATTTGATAGAATTGGCAAATTGGAACTGTTGGGCAGAGAAACAGGAGGGATGAATTATCAAAAATGCCCTTTCCTAAGGGCATATTATTCCACTATCCCTCCCCTCTCAAGACAACACCTATAGGATGAGATAATACACACTGCATAGGTCATCGTTACACAGTGGGCCAGGGTGAAACCAAAGGGCGCCAAAAAAGGTCATTTGTGTATGTGCCAGATTTTATTTCTTTTACATTTTTTAGGTTGCTAAGACCCCTACAACTATTTTATAAACAAATTAAACTCCAATCAATATTTAATGACTGTAGAATGGCCTCACAATCTCAAAATAATGAAAACAAATGATAAAAGCCGGTTGCTGGTAATAAATTTAAATTTGCCATTGTGGGCTTTTGACATAAGCTATCGTCATGTAAATTGAAGTAAACCCAGTGCATGGTCTATAGTTTATTAAAATTAAGTCAATTTAGCTTTTTGATTTCATCAGCAAAATACGATGAATTTGGTTTTAAATGTTACAAAATATAGCTTGTTTTTTGTTCAGCTGTGATAGAACTACAAATTCCCGCCGATTTCCGCTTAAATTCTCATTTTTCCCTGAAGCTTAACCTTTCAGCAACATCTTGATACCAAAACCTTTTTATTGAGCAGCGCGCACCGCACAATGAAACGGACATGACTTAATTATTCCCTTAAATTGATCATGGTATCAAACAGGAATTAAATTTTTTTGTCTCATGTGCTATCAAATTAGTGAAACAGTGAACAGTAATGTCCAAAGCTAATTGATGTCCCTCCGGAAACAAAAACAAATCAACGGACGAATGCATACGAAACATCTGAATGCATTTTCATTATTTTCTCGAAAAATGACACATAATAAACTGAAACTTGTTGGTTTTTTAATGTTATGTTGATTCAAAGTAAGAATACTTTTAGAAACATTTTTACAAACATTACCAATGGTGTATAATGGATTTAAATCACAAACTTCCTTAATTGTTTAACGATAATTTTATCCTTAAAATAATTTACAGCCGTAACACATACACTTCATTAGTGTAATTTAAAACGAGCAAAAATGCTCAGCGGTCCAATCAGAAATCAGTATTTTGATGACGTCATAAATGCTTAAAAACGCTTCCATTGACATCTGCGGGTCCGAAAACATATCTGGGTGTAATATGCCTTCAAAATGATGGACAATTTAGTTTTGGCGCACTTTGGTCCCACCCTAGCCCACTGTGCGTCAGGGGTTCTACACCTATTTTTGCCACTTTTGGTATTCAAATGTTCATCCTATAGCCAATAAACTTGGCATATATGTTGTTTTAACAATAATGTGATGTCACTTTAAGACCTTCTTAAAGTGACACATAATTGTGGGTAATAGGCCTAAATTGTACAAAAAACATGATTATTGACAGATAATCATGTTGGCAGATATAATCACATAAGTGGCACTATTTATATTGTAAATTCAGCAATTGCGCAAGACAACTCTCAAAAACAAAAACTCATGAAAATAGTAAAACGTTGTGATTATACATTTTAACAGTAGCCATATTGGTAGCCACATTAGATTCCTAGAATACATTAGAAGTCGTCACACAACTAAACTTTTGTTGATTGGAAAAGTGTATAACGAACCACCATTCAATGCCAATACCGTTTCGCCACGTCAGCATCTCGATATGCAAACGTTTTCCTTACAGTATACATTTCTATCAACTCATGTTTAGAAATTAACAGTATGACTTAATTGTATGCAGAGCCCGTCATATTTTTTCTAAACATTTTACAACAATCACAGACTGATTGGAAGAGTGTATAACGAACCACCATTCAATGTCAGTAACGTTTCTTTACATCAGCATCTCGATATGTAAACGTCTTTCATATCAATTCTGAATACCAATTGATGCTGAGAAATTAATAATAGTGCATAATTATATATAGATCAATCTCAGCATATCTTTTCTTAAGATTTTACAACAATCAAAAACTGATTGGGAGTGTGTGTATAAGCAATTCACGTCAGTTACGTACTTCATCTCATCATCTTGACGTGTACATTTCATACGATTTTACATATGTTATAATTATATACATTTGTCCATATTTAATTTTAAAATAAACATAATAACAATACAAAAAGATGATAATGTCTCTTCCATAATAGTATTAGACTACAAACATTTTTTTTGTTAAAGTTTATTTAACCCTCTCAGACCTGTTTTTCTGAGTTCTCATGCCTAGGGGAGGGGAGACATAATAGTTCCCCTAACCCTCCCCCTCAAGACCGTGCCTATCAGATGAGGTAACACACATTTCCATAGTTCACCGCCAGGGGTGCTTCACCTATTTTTGCCACTTTTTGGTATTCATATATTCATCCTATGACATTTAAACTTGGCACATTTGTCTTAATGCTGTGATGTCATATAGGTCACCGCTAGAAGGTGCCTTGATCACAATTGTGGGTAATATGATTAAGTAAAGACTGTTTGCAGTGACACCATTTATGAAGTTCTCTTTTGAGTAATAATTCTTTGAAAAGAACTGGTGGTTACACCCGACGTTTTGATCAGTATGCTTTGATCTCTTCTGGAGAAGACTACTAACCAGAAACAGTTTTTATCTTTCTTTTTCAATATGCAAAGGTACAAATCTTAAGAACATGATTATTGAAGATTTTGATGAATTTGTTTTACCAAATACAGTTATTGTAAAGGCAGACATATTTACATCATTGGCACTAATTATATTGTAAATTCAACAATTGAGCAAGAAAACTCTCTAAAACCTAACAAAACATTTTGAAAATAGTAAAACGTTGTGATTATACATTTTAACATAACGGCAGCCATATTGGATTCCTAGAATGCATTAGAAGTGGTCACACAACTCAGTTGTGTTGATTGGACGAGTGTATTGTATGCAGAGCCCGTCATATTTTTTCTACAGATTTTACAATAATCACAGACTGATTGGAAGAGTGTACAACGAACCACCATTCAATGTCAGTAACGTTTTTCTTCGTCAGAATCTCGATATGCAATCTTCTCCCATCAAAGCTGAATAACAATTGAAGAAGACTGTCAATGGGGCATGGAATCGGTGTCCTAGTTGATGATCAGTGACTGAATATTACTAGTTCATTTATGCAGCAGCAAAATTATGACCTTATCATGTGAGGTATTATTTTCAGTCACTGAGTTAATCTAAAACTAGCACTCCGATTCCATGCCCTGTTGACATGATCTTGACAATACTGTCCCTTTAATAATAGAGCGTAATTATATGTAGACCTCAGCATATGTTTTCTGAAGATTTTACAACAATCAAAAACTGATTGGGAGTGCGTGTATAAGCAATTCAACGTCAGTTACGTGGGAATAATTCATCTCATCATCTCGATGTGTGCTCCCTTTCATACAATTTTTTATATGTTATAATTAGGCCAAAAAAGTATCCAGTTTCTGGTTATAGGTCAGCTTCAAAATCGGTGCAGGGGGGGGGGGCTAACAGGGAAATCCGTGATACATGTATACGCGGGAACCAATTTTCCCATAAACCAAGTATGGTGTCTAAGAGAAGCCTCACAAATCAGGAAAATGTTCTTACCCCTGTGTGAAAAAGTCGTTTAAAACACAGCACAGCAGAATTCCAATCAATCCAGCCATTTGGGCTGCAATTGGACATCGTTTCGTAGCAAAATAAGTAAGTAAAATAAAACAAAAATGCCGAAGCGCGGGTCTGACGCGACGCGCACGGAGAACAGAAACCAGACACTTTTTATTCAAATGATTTAATTAGAAACAATAATGTGATGTCACTTTATGAACACCGCTTAGAGGGTGCATTGACCACAACTGTGGGTATGTAGGCCTTTGGGGGATACTAGCAGACGCCAATAACAGTAATTATTTTTATTTTAGAAAAACAGAATTGTCGTTATGATAATGTTCACTCACATTCAAAATTCCATTCAATAAATTGAAAACTGTTAAAGTTGATCTTGTTCAGATAATCAATATCCCATTAAGCCTTTTGCGTGCAGCATATATATTCTTGTACACTCAATTTGAAATTACATTATTAATTCCCACACTTAACACTTTGTTGCTATACCACGTGATAGGGGCAATCTTTTGCATAGTAACATTACCACGTGATGGGGAAAATCTTTTGCATATTAACACTAGAGAAGTTCAGTACATATTGGTTGTTTTCAATTCATGCGTATGACATAATCAAGGTTCCGAAGTGGAGTTTACAATGCGAAAGCTTGCACAAAATCACGTGATATAGGTTTATTACAGTGTGTATAGTCTGGGAAATTCATTTTTTTTAATACGCACTTGCCACTGACATGAGTTTTTTTTTCTGAATCCAAAGTGTATTTATTTTAAGCAGGTGGCATATTCTAGTTCTGCAAATGATGATGAACATAAAATTAGGTTGTATAAATAAATGCCTTATGTCCACCTGCAGTTATGTTAAACAAACAATCAACGAATTAATGTGTGAATTATAAAGACAAAGTTGTATAAATTACATCTAGAACAATTGGTATATAAACCGAATTACACAATTCGGTTATTGTACAATAGTATAATAAAACGGGGTTTTTTGTGTGTGTTTTTTTCGAAAAACAGAATTTTTTGCATAGGCCTACAACTTATATACATATACTACTCAAAACAATTTAGGGAACAAAACAATTTAGGGAACACGGAAATAATCTCATGATAAAGGATGCATGTAGTGATTACACATTTCATGACATGACTACTGAAAGAGAGAGGGGGTTGCAAATGAAAATCCCGGTTCATGGAACATTCCAATAACGGGTGTGACCACCTCTTGCAGTAAATCCGGTGTTCCCTAAATTGTTTTGTTCCCTAAATTGTTTTGAGTAGTATATATATATATATATATATATATATATATACATACACACATCACATATAAAATGGTAGAATTTATGCTACTGAAGCAAATGGAAAAAGATTATTCCTTATTTGTGCTCTCCCTGATATTTCTTTTTTGAAAAGTTTCAAGATGTATATCCTTTTATTTTCATTGTAAGCTATAAACCTTGCTTTAAAAATACAAAATAAAGCAAGAGTAACAATTGTGTTGATAGTGCCATTATATGAACCTGCTGTTACTATGTCTTTCATTGATGGCAGTTGAATTTGATCATCGGTTCGAGAGGTGACAAACATTATAAATTGATTCCAAAATTCTGTTGTGTGTTTGCAAAAAGCAAATGCATGTTTATAATAAATACATAAATTTGAAGTTAAAATCTCTTAATTTTAATTCTTTTATATCTTGAATTTTTGTCTCCATACCAAATTCCAGAATTATTTGTTCACATCGTTCTTGTTCTACTATATATCCATAAACAATTTTGTTGTTATTGGATAATACTCCTATTTCTGAATTGAGGTTTACATTTGGTGTAACATCAATCTTTTCTGTCTCAGTCAGAATAATTGGAAACCATTCCTTTGGAATGGCTCTTCTTCAAACACACATTTCAACAATCCAATTACGTTTTAAAGTAAGTTTATTTTTTATGTTTTCTACAGAAAACTCCCCTTTTCCATCGAGGATGCTATTAATATAAATAATGTTGGATTTAATCAAATTGCTAAAAACGTCTTCTTATTAAATGTATTATGCACTCATTATCCCCAAATTGTTTGTGATTTTATTTCAGCAGCATTTAAATATTTTTTCCTGAATATGTGTTGAATTAAGTTCATACCAACAAAATATAAGTTCTCTATAAAAAGGAGGCAATTCCTTAATATTTTGATAACACTTCACTGTGTTCTCGCTCATATTTAGAATTAAATAATTAGGTCCACATAACTGTAAATAATAATCACAAAAGCTTGCCCATTTACCTGTGGGATTGTTGAGCAATTTAACAATCCAATTGATTTTCAGGGCCAAAGTCTATTAAGTTAAGGCCACCTTCGTTGAGTTTACGAATAATTGTTTTACGATATATTTTGTCTATTTTACCTTTCCATATAAAAGAGAAAAACTAAATGTTATCTGTGTTAAAAACGTGTTTGCTGTGGGAATGACGCACCCCAAAAAGGTAAATATGGGTATACCGAGAGAATGTATAATAGTTACACGTCCTGGTAAGGTGAGGTTCCTTCTTTTCCACTGATTAATCATATTCCTGAACTTAGGAATGAACATTCGTTCATATTTTTCGAAAAATAAACATTTAGTGTCTTAACAGGCTCTTGTTGCCAATCAATTATTTCAAGTACGTGCTGGTCGGGATCTAATTTTTTTATAATAAGCCCTTTTGATTTTTGAAGGTTCAGTTTTGGTCCTGCAATTTTTTCAAAGTTTGCTACAATTTTTAGCGATTTTTTTATTGAATTGATGTCTGACAAAAATAATGGTGTATCGTCTGCATACATGGAAATGCGAAGATTGGTGTGGTGGTTGTTAGCCAATTCGATACGGCAAATATCTGGGGTTTTTTCTTATCTTATTTGATAGGCCTAGTAGAAAAAGAAAGGCAGAGAGTGGACGGCCTTGTCGCAAACCAAGACTAAGCGTGAAAATTTCACACATAACCATTGTTAGTAACGCTACTTTGGATGTTTCCATACATTGTTTTGATCCAGAGAATAATCCGACCAAATTTTTTTTTTTTTTGTTTTTTTTTTTTAGTGTTTCAAATAAAAACTCCCATTCAACTGTATCAAAAGCCTTTTCATAATCTAAAAAACGAATCGCAGTAGTTTTATTATTGTTTTGACTAAATAATAATAATAATAATAAAAATATTTTATATAGCGATGTACACTACCGGTACGTCTCACAACGCTTTACAGATACAAGTATAATAAAAAGTATAAAATAAGAGCACACTAAAAATATACTGTTTATACATATTGGATAAAACAGCGACATAACGAATGCTGCTGATAAAACTTTTAAAAAACACGAAAATACAAAAATAACATCATCAATGAGTCTTATATTATTACCAATGAATCTTCCTTTTATGTAACCAGCCTGGTCTTAAGATTTGAGGCTTTGCATGGTGGAATATCGATATCGTTTCAGTTTGCGGTAACACCATGTGTTTATCTCAACTAACGCAAAGCTGAGGTACATTAGCGACAGTAGAGAAAAACGAGTTGCCCGACATTGGTTCTCCCTTGAACCTTTCTCACTTAACGAAGGTTGAGATACGAGTTGTGCGATAAGGTTCTTTTCAGAATCTGTACCTCAGCTTCGCGATAGTTGAGATAAACACATGGTGTTACCGCAAACCGAAACGATACAGCCTGGTCTTCTTGGATTATGTCGCCTATGACTTTAGTGAGACGTAAAGCAAGAGCTTTTGATGTTATTTTGTATATTTAATAAACTTATTGGCCTCCAATTCTTCAAGCTTGTTCGATCGCCTTTTTTATATAATAGAGATATAAGTGCTCAACGTTGAGATATTGATAATTCGCCTTCTTTAAAGCTTCTGTCCATCGATTGAATAAATATTGATTTTATATTTTTCCAAAACTCTCTGTAAATTTCTACGGTAAGACCGTCTGTGCCTGGACTTTTTTTTTTTTTTTTTACATTTCCAGCGCATGTTTATATTCTTGTTCAGTAATCATTCTTTCACATAATTCCCTTTGTTCGTCATTGAGAGTTAAATCAAAGGGGGTTTCAATTAAATCATTTTAACTGCGCTAACAGAAGGTGATTTAGAAGAATAATCTTTCATAGAACATCTTTTCTTCATTGAGTATGTCGTTATAAGGTCTTTTAGCGAAACACCTTGAGCGTTTTTCAACCTTGTGATATTTTTTTCTTATTGCATTACGCTTCTCTTAACCTAGAAAATAGTTGCTGTTTTTTCTCCTTCTTCGAACCATTTTTCTATGGACCTGACCTTTTGATCCTCAATTTCCTTATCATAGATGGTTTCTAATGTGTAATAGTTTATCTGCCTCTTCTGATTGATCACTACAATTTTTATTCAACATGCTTAATTTATTGTACAATGATCGTTTCAAGTTTGTCTCTACTTTCTTTTTCTGTTTTGAATAATCAATAATAAAATCTTTAATTTTCATCTTTATCATCTCTCAGCGCAGTCTTTCGTCTTTGAATCGATTAGATAATTGAAGTGATAAGTCTTTTATATATGAATTCATTTTGCATTTGAATACTCGATCATTAATAAGAGAGCTGTTAAATTTCCAACATCCCGGTCCTCTCTTGTCATTGCTTAGGATAATTTTCAATGAGATAGCTTGATGGTCAGTTTTAATGCTTGGCCGAATATCACATGAATTTACCAGATCTAGCAAGGTACAAGATACGAGGAAATAATAAATTCGTGTTTTACTACCGGGGATTTTTCTTCTGAATGTGTATTGTTTTGTGTATTTTGATTTTGCTCTCTCCAGATATCATTTACATGATTTGCTTTGCAGAAATCATTCATAAATTTAGTATCAGTTTTTAGTGTCGCCTCCAAGGATTATTTTCCAAATCCATTTCTTCAATTGTTTTAAGAAAACCACTCTGTATTTGCAAGTGTTTGGAGCATAGATATTCAACAAAGCTATTGACATTTCCTCGTATGTTGTATTAACTAAACAAATTCTTCCGAAAGAGTCACAGTAAACATTAATAACGTCTAGGTTTACCGAGTTTTTAACTTTAATACTGACACCACGGCTGTAGCAGTTGCATTCGCCGTCTTGTATATTATATAAATTATGATTAGTTGTTGTGTTGGTAAAATGAATTTCTTGTAGGAAGAATAATACATCAACTGTTTTGTCATTGAACATTTTCTAATCTGCGAACATTATGAAGGGATACCATAAACTAGAGGGGTGTCTTCGGAGACAACATGTTGGCTGATCTCAAATTTAGCTTGTGTGAACTCATTTTCGTCGGTCTCGTACTGGCAGCGGCGTATCCACGGGGCCTGGGGGGCACGTGCTCCCCACAAATTTCCAGTGCCCCCCCCTCCCAAGGTGCCCCCACGAAAAATCCCGATAGTGCCCCAAAAAAAGAAAAGAAAAAGATGTAGAGTTGTCGCTCATCCTGTGTGTTGGTG
>CM055825.1:6471448-6538782 GCA_029582265.1 Zoroaster sp. YZ-2022 | reverse complement strand
TTTGCATTTATATACAACCCAAACCTATTCGCTCAGTGCACATCGTTGCTAGTGTCTTCATGATAGCCACTTTTGCGTCGTGTGAGCGTTGTGCGTACAATATATGTGCGTATGGTACTACACACACGTGTACTTCTACTAGCCAATGATCGCTGGAGATATTCCGCGCGTACGCGCATCAACTGCAAAATACGCCAAATGCGACGCACTATCGCTGCCTTTTCGCCCACAGTGGTCTAACAACATCATTGGCGGATCCAGGGGGGGCTAAGGGGGCTGTAGCCCCCCTAAAATCGTTTTTAAAAAAAATTTAAAAAAGAGAGAAAAGAGAGAAAAAGAGAGAAAAAGAGAGATAGAGAGAGGAGGGGAGAACGCACTCCCATTCCCACAGTGTGCTTTGTTTTTCTCTCCCTTTGATTATTTCATTGTAATTTTTGTAGTACTGAAAAATAATTGTTTTTTTTTCTCAGCCCCCCCCTAAAAATGTTCTGGATCCGCCCATGAACATGCGCCCTCAACAGCTCATGCACGGTGCGAATAGTGGACGTTAAAGTTCTACATACAATATAATCATAGATCTGTGCGTAACATGCTTGTGCTGGCTGCAATAGTATATGTTTACATGTAAAGGATTTGACAATGTTTGTTTACAAATACTTGGATTTCACTGAAGGCAACAAAGTGCAGTTGTTAGGATACACGTTGTAATTTCATCACAATCTTGAGAAACGATTTTTTTCTAATATTTTATTATGATTTAAAAGAAGTTGCTGGACAACTTTTGTAAATTTAACATAACAATTAAACGATGCGGTGATTTAATATGCCTTTGCTTACCAGTTGTTGAGAAAGACTCGATACTGCTGTCAACTGCTCGCTTTGACGTCAGGGCACTGCTTTGCAATGCTGGCTTTTTCAAGACACCATAACCTAAAAAAAATCAAATAAATGAAATAAAATTAAATAAAAATATGGTTTTTGATGGCGGGCATGGAAATATAAATTTGTACGGTTTGTTTTGTTGACTTCTTGAAAGGTATGCGAGTGTGTACAATTCACGTGAAACATAATCATTGAGAACGGCAGCACAAATGGCATGCCAGTCAACTCGCACCCTGGTAAACTCGCCCCTGTTGGTACAAACTCTCCCCTGACAAACTTGCCCTTCTCAAAGTCGCCATGACAAACTCGCCCCTCGGCAAACTTTCTCCCCGCCAAACTCGCCCCCAGACAAACTCGCCCGTAATTGTTTGATGCATCTCACGATATATAAGAGTAAATAAAACATTATTATAAAGGCAGGATGTACGGGGACGCTATTGAGACTGATTTGGTATAGGCCTAAATAAAGTAAGACAGCAAAATATTTTGCAACGAAGTACTGGATCTCAAACGTTGCTGGGAGATAACCCCTCCCACAACTCTGCTTGAAACATCACTTTATGTACCATTTCTCTTCTACCCTTTTCTTTTTTTAATAACAAATAATCGGCCGGCGGGGGGGTTGAACCCCCTGAAGGCCCAAACCCCCGTGGTTACGCCACTGGCGCACAACCAATCAGCATCCCAAGACTATCTTAAAAATGACACCCAAACCACAGATAAAGAAACAGACAATAAATATTTTAACAAACCAAATTTCTTCCCTTTTTTGCACGAATTATTCGCTTATTATTTTTTTCCTGCATGAAAAATGTACGCGCCCGTGCTTGTAATATTTATTTTCCTTAAATAAAACCTTAATTGAAATGATTTTAAACCTTAATTGAAATGATTTTAAACCTTAATTGAAATAATTTTAAACCTTAATTGAAATGATTTTTATGTTTGATTTTAAGTAAGATTTTAATAGTTATTTCCCCGTACATCCTGCCTTTATTATAATAATGTTTTAATTATTTAATTACTCTCTTATATTAAAAACCAATCTCAGTAGCATAAAGTGCGTCAAAAATTATGGGGGGAGGGGGGGGGGGGCGAGTTTGTAGGTGGGAGAGTTTGCCGAGGGGCGACGTTGTTGGGGGCGACTTTGTGAGGGGCGAATTTGTCAGGGAGCGAGTTTGTAAGGGGCGAGTTGACAGGTATATCTAGGGTTTGTTAATTGAGGGAAGTTCGGACGGGGTAGGCAACCCCCGTGTTCTGGGGAACTTCAGACACTGATTGGGGAAGATGGGGCATGGGAGGGTTGGGGGTATTTTGGGAACAATAGGGTTGGGTTGGGGGGAGGGTGGGGCCGCGCCCCAATAAATACGCAACTGATTTTAGCTTGTTGAAATCCTAGACTATATGCACATTTATGGAGAGTTGAGAATCAAGTTTTATATAAATAGGAATGAGAAACATGAGCGGAGTATTGCAAACAGAAATGTTGAAAAATCCATACACTATTCTATATAAAACCTTACACATATTGTTTACTGTTATGTATGATATTGTGAAAATAAAGAAAATAAACTAAATGTTTGTTTTATGCATCTATTTTTAATGTTTTAGGCCTATAGTAATATTTTGTTAATGAGCCATAAATCTGTAAAAGATATTACTTTTACTATTATTATGATTAATAAGATTACCTTACAAAGTTTTGTCTTACTTGTCACACATTCCTTAGACTTGTATTCTTTCACAGACACCTCAGCTATCTGCAGCAATGGATGTTGAGCATTGGGGCTAGAAGGATCTATATCCAGGCTCAAATACTTGGCTAACACTGGTGGATCACACAAGAATTCAATCACAGTCCCCTTTTCGGACTGTTTCTCGGTAACTGGTGAGCCACACTGCTGGTTCTCATAGTAGTTTGAGCTATTGCCAGCTCGTGCTACGGCAGCAACCATGAAGCTAGTTTCTTCAGAGTCAAAAGAAAGAAAGTGATTCACAATTTCAATGAGTTCTGCCCTGCTTTAACTAACATGTGCGACAGTATCTTACCGGCAGTTGATACTGCCCCGTCCCCCACTGACTGACAGCGGAAATGTTTTAAGACATTCGGATTGCAAACCTAGCCTTGCTGTTTATTAATCTCCTAATATGTAAAGTAAAGTGTTCAATCAATAAGCGTTATTAAATAATACCAAAAAATGCTGAATGAAAATATATAGGTATATAAACTGCAAATAACTTTATAGGCATGGGTTAACATTTTACTTAGTAAAGAATTGTTTGGAGTGAAAAACGAAACATTAACAAGAGCGGCAATTGAACCTTTGATCTCCGGGTTGACGTGCCGGTGCTCTACCAACTGAGGCATCTAGCCCGAAGTTTCTTTATAAAAAGTTGACTCACTGACTGAATGTAATTTAAAGACCCTCTGTTATATAAATTGTATCGAACTTTAAACTGTTCAGCACAACCGTGCTGAATTCACTGTGCTCCATTTTGCATTGCAAATTTGTTGGTGTTTATTTTGAACATTCTTTGAATTTATGGTTTTCCGTTTGCATATGCATGGCATGTCTATGACGTCATAGTATTAATAGTTGCAAGGTCATTGTTGATTTGTGCGTAACTTGATATAAATTATGACTTTTTAACAGTTTTCTGATTTGTTCGCGTTTTTTTTGTTAAATGAGAGTTTCTCTTAATTCCAGTCAATCAACTTTTTGATTTAATAGCTATAGGTTTGGGTTTTGTTTTTGTATATATAGGCCTACTTGTAGTGCTTTAGCCACTGTACCACCTAATTACTTTTAAAAATTGTAAACAAGTACCCTCTTTTTTTAACTGTAATAAAAATATACCCTTTAGGTGCGTGGATATCTGCAATTAAAAACGAAACATATCATGGACTCTTAAACACTTTAGATTTAAAATGAATATATTACCGCAGAAGTCTACTCTGACTGTGACAGTAATTGTACCCAACCAATGTTCGCTACCCAAGTCCAATCGCCACCATGGATTTAGATCATCACGAGCTGGGAATTGTGGGAGAAGAAAATACATTAGTATTATGGTTTTATTTCTGTTGATTATGTTTAATGTCATGATGCAGTAATGTGTAGAATATATTATTATTATTATTATTATTATTATTATTATTATTATTATTATTATTATTATTATTATTATTATTATTATTATTATTATTATTATTATTATTATTATTATTATTATTATTATTATTATTATTATTATTATTATTATTATTATTATTATTATTATTATTATTATTATTATTATTATTATTATTATTATTATTATTATTATTATTATTATTATTATTATTATTATTATTATTATTATTATTATTATTATTATTATTATTATTATTATTATTATTATTATTATTATTATTATTATTATTATTATTATTATTATTATTATTATTATTATTATTATTATTATTATTATTATTATTATTATTATTATTATTATTATTATTATTATTATTATTATTATTATTAATGTTAAGTGAGGACGTACCACAACCTCATCTCCATGGTAGTCGACCTATTGGCTCTCTCAGCCTGGTATTGGACAATTAATACAAATATCCAATGATCTGGGGGTATTGTAGAGGTACTCTCTTAATGTAAAAGAGTGAAAAATCACTCTTTTAAAGAGCTATATGGCGGACAAGTGTTTTTGGAGTGAAACCCACTCTGATTCGAGTGAAAAATACAGTAAAAGGCTACGAATTCACTCTTTATACACTACCAATTTTAGTATAGAGTGTGCAAGTCTCGCGATTTCACGTTCACTTTTGTTTAATTGTGACTGAGCGCCTTACAAGCAGCCACTCATAACAGCTCTCCAGTTTTTGTGCTAAGTAAGTGTTTTGTAGCTACAAGTTTGTCTTCATTTTTATACTAGTGGATTTCTTATTACACCTTGAATCTACTGGACGTTTTATGTGAGTATTGGTACATTTGTTTTCTTATAATACATGTATCTCGGTACATAATTTTTTTCCCTATGCTATCATTGTATATTGTTTGTATTCATGTTTTTTCTTTGTTTCCGCGCCTTGAGCGCCCAGCAGGGTGGATATGTGCGCGCTAAAAATCTTTATTATTATTATTAATTAAAATGTTTATAGGAAGGCTTGAATGTTTATTGAAAATAATCTGCGAGTTAAATCTTATACTTTAAAAAGAGTTTTAACTAATCGAACCCTTTATTAATTTCGAACTCTTTCATTTTCTTTCATTTTCGAACTCTTTCATTTTCAAAGTGTGAATATTTGCGGGTTTGGGGTTGGGGTGTCTTGGCCCGGCCTTTTGTATAATCTTGCAGGTATAATTACCATGCGTTTTTTTTAGTGTGACCCTATAGATCCGTGCGTGAGTATACATTGGCAGATATTTACTATAAAATCTTGATCTCTATACAGCATGTATAGAGATTGTGTGTGTGAAATGATAACAATAGTTATGTTATGAAAAAGTATAAGCTTACCAGATTCAAAGTACGTATTTAGATTGCCATCAATAGCATTCTCTGAATATGAAAATGCATTGCTGCTTTGCAAGGCTGTCTTTCCAATTGTTGTAAGACCTGCAAAACAAAGAAGCGAAAAAACAATCATTGGGATTATAGGTATGTAAGATACATATTTAAACAATTATACTGAAAGGCTTATCGCAATAATTCTTATAAAATCCCCTTTACATCCATAACCATGGGCGTCGATCGGTGGGGGACGGGAGAGAGTATATAATTATTGCATAAGAAAGCGCCTAGAACCCACACATTACCAGGTCCCTTTTGTCCCCAAAATGATGTCTAAAAGCAGGGTGAAGCTGTGCGACCCGGAGTATACGCTCTCATTCTTGCCAAATCCTGGATCCGACACGACCTGCACGTTCCCCACTTCTAAGTAACGATCGACATGAAACTAGCAACTAAACGGTCACGGCAATGTATATCGCCAGGAAAATAGAAAATTTTGGACGGTGTCGGACTAAAATATCCCATAAATTCTGGTCAACACAGCCGCGTTACTATATCTGTCAGACTACAGAAACCTTGATTGTTAATCTGAACGTTGAACCACCATTGCTCCAGTTTTTCATTGGATCGTTCTCCGTGAAATTGTAGCCATTAATTGTTGTTGCATCTTCCCTTCTATTTTCGGTCAGACTTTCACTAGTAGGCCTACATTTTGCTGTCTGTATGTTTAGGGTGATACATTTTTATCATTACCTTGTACAGCGAGTATTTCTTGTTTAGACATTACTGTATGTCTGTATGTGTATGTCTTGTCTAAGCATCTCCTGTCTCTGTCATAGTAACATTTCGTCTTGTTACATTCTCAATGTATTTCTGTCAATGGGTTATAGGGCACAAAGGCTTTTTTCCCGAACCTAAGTGTCCTGTATACAACAATATCCTACAACAATGTCTTGAAATAATTTGTAAAACCGCAGCTTAATATAATAATTATAAACATTATCTACTGTCTTTTCTCATTTCATATAATCATTAATTTCCGTTAAAGTTAGTGTAAAAGTTAGTATTTGGAAACATACGTTAAACCATATACATTTCTATGAATATCGTATCATCAAGCTAATCTTTGAAAGTAAAATCACTATAGGTGATTTTGAGAAAACAGCGAAAATCTTTTATAGGTTTTCGATAAAATAAAAAAAGGTACGGATGGCAACTTAACAAAATTCGACAATCGTTCTAAATTTGTACAGCAATTAAGCTAGTATCAGAAGTCTATTACATGACATAAAGGCTGCTATAATCCATATACCGCGACATTGTACTTAGCCTTGATCAAGGCGTATTGGAACGGTTTGGTCGCATAATTTTGCCTCGCTTAGCTATCAGAATTAACTCTAGCGCACATGCACACAATGCATGGATCCATATGCATACTGTATACATGTATATCTACAGTTTACATAATAGTACACTGTGCATTACTGTTCATGCCGCGCCTTGATGCTTCTGCACATGCCAAAATTTAAGGCGGAGCCATTAATGCTAATATAACAAATTCAAAAAAGAAATATGTATTCTCATTGGTTATTGGTTGGCCCGCTGTGCGCGATGTACATGATTGTACTGTACATGTACAGGTTGGACTTTGACCATATTTGGGCTAATGTACAACGTGTGTGTGCATGCATTGTGCTGTGTGTGTGGGATCAAACGGGGTCAAAGCTAGGGCCTGTGATTGACCATAATTTAAAATGAACAATTCTTGCATATAACTTTCCATTTGAATTCCAATGCGAAAATAAAGAAACACATAAACATTTGATTACAGAAGGATAAAGGCTGTTTATTGAGTTCGAACATATGAGGTTGCAATGCTTGAGCCGTATCCACGACTCAGTTATTGATCTCGTTGTACAGTGTACGCATGCGGGGCCGGGAACGGCGCACCGGCCTTGTGTGCTGAATTTCTCGGGCCAGAAATCGGTACGGGGTGGGACTACCGTGGTTAAGTGCGGGCTACGACAACAGCGTTAGTCAAGGCTACATTGTACTCCAAATCGGCGCGCACGCAAAACGAGGTTACGAGATTTGCCCCCCGGGGGCCCGGCCTGCCGTGGGGTATCATGGGACATTCGCTTCCACGCGAAACTAGTTCCTGGTAGTCCATGAGCCAGCCAATTTTTCGGTACCATCTGGAAGGACTAAATCATTTATATGCTTTCTTGTTGGGAAAAAAAGGAGAAAATTCCCTAAAAATACGATAGACTTACTTGTTTTTAAGCGTTTGACGATTGCTACCACACGTAGACTCAAAAGATCCCATGTTATTACACGCAGTACAACAATTAAAGATAAACAGCAACATTCGGGATCTCGGTGTGGAGATTTCCTCGGGTTTTGTTTGGAATGATCATGTTAATAAAATTGTTGGCAAATGTAATAAGATGATGGGGTTGATTAAACGTACTATTGGCTATGAAGCTCCTGTTCGAGTTTCAAAAACACTTTATTCTACTTTGATTAGAAGTAACCTTGAATATTGTAGTTCTGTGTGGAGTGGAACATCAAAACGTAACATTAGATTAATTGAAGGTGTTCAAAGACGGGCTACAAAATTTATCCTGCATTATCCTGAGGAAGACTATAAGTCACGATTGGATAGTCTTGACATTTTACCGTTGTCTTTTAGAAGAGAAATTGGTGATCTTATATATTTTTTTAATTGTAAAATTACACATTTTGATATTGATCGTTATGTTAGTTTTAATGTAACTCAAGGCCGTCCTACCACTAGACTTTCTTCTGATCCTTATATGTTAACTGTTCCTAGGTATAAAACTGAATCACATAATTATTTTTATTTTCAGCGGATTGTTCCAATCTGGAATCAACTTCCTTTGGCAGCAAGATCTGCCACTTCACTTTCGTCGTTTAAATCTCAAATATCTCAGTTTTACAGAACAAAAATTTCTTCCAGTTTTTCGGTAGATAATGTTTGTACATGGATGTCTTCTTGCCATTGCTCTCTCTGTCGGCGTATTTAATTTGTTGCTTAATGTTGTCTTTTCCGTTCTTTTCCGTCCTAACTTGCTTCAGCGGCCCTCCAGTGGTGTAACGGGGCGGGGAGGGGGGTGGGGGTGTAAAGAGGTATATAATGTTTAGTGAGTTTCTTGTGGTAGGATGGCCTTGTAGAGGTGCTGGTCACCTGTTCTATCTTACCATTCACTGGCTTTGTTTAAAATGAATTTTTGTGTATTTGTAGTTTATTAGGGTTTGGTTTTATATTTAATTGATGTAATCTGATTGCCAGTGTAAAATGTAATAAAATAAAAATAAAAATAAAAAAAATAAAACAACCGCTGTACTAACCGCTGTGTCAATTAAATGCACGAATGAAATCAGAATTAACGCAGTCATCGCCTTTAGACTTCCACTTTACCCCAGGACTATCTATCTTTGGGAAGCAAATTCCAAAGTATATCACCTCTCAGTAGAAAATATTTATGTTGGGTTTGGAACTTAAAGCTAAGATTTTGGGCCAGTTTTTTTGAGTTTATCGCATTACATTGACATCGAAACAATTTGTATTACTGCCTTTAGTCCATAGTTAAATTACTCAAAATTCACCTTTTTCGCCGAGTGCTATCTGGAAGGATTTTTCCAGTACACCTTTGTTGGAATATTTCTATCTTTATCAGAAAAATATGATAGGTGTCATTGACGGAAAAAGGTGATATTTAACGCATGATTAAAACGTGAAAATATAACCCAAAACATTGAAAATAAATTATCTATTCCGAATTCACATGTCACAAAACAAACGGAAATAGTAATCTGTTGTCCTAGGGAGAATTCAGGACGGTGCATGCGGTACATACAAGGGGTGGGCGTGCCACCCAGATATGTTCATTCTGAGGTTAGAGACGACTTTGCACACATTGTTTATTTTTCAATCAATTCTTCTAATTTTTTTGAAAATTTATGTAGTTACCTCCCCCCCTAAAAAATAGCTTTATTATTTTAATGCGTTGAAAATCATTGAAATCTTTTAGGCTACTTATGTAAGCCATCATTAAACAGTCGTAGGAGTGGTTTACTGAACGAGCGGGGTGGGGAGGAAGGGTTAGGGAAAAGTGCGCCACCAATGCAGCTATATGTCTCATTTGCAAACACCGACGCGCGTGGTGAACATCATGGTTCATAAATACGCGTATTATACGATGGGTACATTGTGTGTAAGCGCGTATGCACTGCTCAAATATGGGATAGCTAGTGTGTGTCAATAATAATAATAATAATAATAATAATAATAATAATAATAATGCATAATGCATAATGATGATAATGA
This sequence comes from Zoroaster sp. YZ-2022, assembly GCA_029582265.1. Classification (NCBI taxonomy): domain Eukaryota; kingdom Metazoa; phylum Echinodermata; class Asteroidea; order Forcipulatida; family Zoroasteridae; genus Zoroaster; species Zoroaster sp. YZ-2022. Next base: position 6,529,037 of record CM055825.1, on the reverse strand, counting down.
TGATGATGATAATGTGGACTTATATGGCGCACGTATCCACCAAACTGGTGCTCAAGGCGCATTACATTATTACCCCTGCTCATCAGGCTCATAAATCATTCCTGAAACCATCTCAGCTCCCTCGGGAGTATACAGCTCAATTGTTGCCATTTCAGCGCACATGAGCTAATCAAACACAACAACCAACTCTGCCCTCACAGGTACCCATTTACCCCTGGGTGCTGGAGAGAAGCAATTATGGTAAAGCGTCTTGCTCAAGGACACAAGCACCCCGGTCGCGGTTGGGATTCGAACCCACATACTGACGACTCAGCCATCAGAACACAAATCCGATGCGCTAAACCGCTCAACCACGGCACTCCAATAACAATATCTTGCGCACTGCAAACGTGTACGTGCCCGTATGTGTATTATAACGGCTTGGCGACAACATTTTCTGAATCATTTACATTTGAAATCCCGAAATATCGGCTAGGGTCAACGGTAAAAGTTTATAAAATCTTCTGTTCGTTGACACTGTGTCTACAATCCAGGGGTGTCATTTCATTATGAGGTTCTGTAATAACAAAATTACATTAAAATTTTAAGTTTTACAAAATATTTTGAAAAATATGAGAGCTGGGTTCTTCATTGTGATTGTAATGGTTAATTAAATGATGATAAAAGGTATGAACATTTAAATATTAAACCGCTTCGCATTTTTTTGCCCTGTCAAATTAATGGTATGGCCTACAATGCCCGTCAAGCCTCAGATCACGTGAGACTCTTCCTCCCCCTGTGAGCGAGGTTAAGACCCCCAAAAGCCATCTTTCGTTTCTGGTCTCCGCGCGCCGCCTCAGACCCGCACGTCGGCATTTTTTTTGGGCAACGATATCCAAATTGCAGCCAAAATTGTAGACTGGTCCCCTGTCTTTATCCTCAAGGATAAAGACAGGCTCCTGGTGTACCATTCAATGGATTTCATTGGATACATTGTGCTGAAGATCTGACGTCACACGCGGTAGCTACCAACCAAGGTCAAAGTTGAATCTCGGGAAAAATCTAGCGTAATTCACACGCTTCTAGCTCAAAGTGTGACGTCAGATCTTCAGGCTACCAAAATTGCTGGATCAATTGGAAATCTGTCGTGCTGTGTTTTAAACGACTTGTTCACATTAGGCCAAAAAAAAATTTGTTGAGTTGCCCTCCAGTGAAAATATTTGAAGGGGTCGGTCGGTCGGGATTTTTTTTTCTTTTTTTGTTTTTTTCTTTTTCTCTCTCCTTGACTGTCATTTTAAGATTGAAATGCATTGGAACTGAAACCACATACCATGTTTTTCATTTGTATACCTATCAGCAGGAATTTTGCTTCAGAATAAAAGTATCCCAAGCATTTTTTTGTACTTTTCGCTGTGATTGACACAGCAAATTCATCCATATTGCGTGCAATGCTCAACATCCAACATGTGAGTGGCCATTCGATTTGAAAACGTGTAGATCGAGTCGCAATCGTTGACACACGTACAGTGCGGGGAGCCAGTGCACAACTTGTGAGGGCCATTTGATTTGAAAACGTGTAGATTGAGTCGCAATCGTTGACATACAAAACAGTTGCGCGCGCGAAGCCAGTGGAAAACATGTGAGGGGCCATTCGATTGGAAAGCGTGTAGATTTGAGTCGCAATCGTTGGCACACAGTGTGTGCGAAGGCAGTGCACCATGTGAGGGCCGGGGCCATTCGATTCGAAAACATGTAGATTGAGTCTTGGGTACCGGTAAATTTACCGGTAAAAAAAGTGGAAAATTTCACAAATCAAACGTATTATGTTTTATACAAAGAAAATTGGTAAGTTTCATTAATAAATAGGGCTATGAATGACGGGAAAAAAAAAAAAAAACCCGACCCGAGATTTCAGCACTTTTGGGTCGGTCGGTGGAGGGCAACTCAACATCTTTTTTTTTTTGGCCTTATCGGGTACGAACTTTTGCCCGATTTGTGAGACCTATCTTAGCCACCATACTTTGTGCATGGGAAATTTGGTCTGGTTCCAATAACTGCGTATAAATGTATCACATTTGCCATATTTGTTTGTAAATAATATATGATACATTTAAAACATAGATTTAGTCCCTTCAGATGGTATCGGCAAATTAATTCATGGACTAGAATTAGAAACAATCTTAAAATAGACGCGGGCAAACCATTTACCTGTGGAGAGAACACGCAAATTGCTAAGATGCGCGCGTTCACACGCCTGATTAGTCTCCCTGCACTGCTTCTTTTTAAGACGTTGCGTAAAGGCCGGTTCATACTTTTACGTCATCAAATTCGCAGCGAATGATTCGCGCAAGTTGAAATGTGTTCAACCTTTGCGAACCTTCGGCGCAAATATTTGCTGTGAACCATTGGCGACGTCACGAATTTCGCATTCGCATTTGCTTTCGCGTGAAGTATGAACCGGCCTTCAGACTGTTGAAAAATACGCCAAATGAATGGGCCAAATCAATTGTTCTTAGAGTACAATGCTGTGGACGAGTGACCCAGATCATGTAGGTAATAGACTTCTGTTTTTATATAATCAGGCGTTCATTTGATAATCTCGTAATTGCCAGTTATTCGCTGAAATATCAGTTTATGTTTGTTTATTCCATTATGAAGTCGTTTAATATGTTTTAGCCTTACTGTTATCTGGTACACATTCTTTCGATGTATACTCGTCGACTGTTAACTCAGCAATCTGCAGAATTGCTTTTATCACCCCGGGGCTGTCTGGATCTATATCCAAGCTGACATATCTGGCTAACACTGGTTGATCACACAGGAATTCAATCACTGCTCCTTGTTGGGACTGTGCCTCTGTGGCTGGTAAGCCGCATTGCTGGTTCTCATAGTAGTTTGGGCTATTGCCAACTCGTGCAACCGCAGCGATGAAGCGAATTCCTGAATAACAGCGAGTTAAAGAAAAACATATCGACATAAATAATGGATTCAATTAAATTCTTTCACACATACGCATTATGGCATATACAAATAAATGCAAAAAAGGCATTAAGGTGAGCGAGGTTAAGCCGATGTTTGTAGCAGTTTTCCTACAGACAAATTCCTACTCCCTACTCATACTGATTATGAAAAGAGAAATTCAGGGAAGGAAAAATAAACCAATATAATTCACTAATACTTTTTTCTTACTCAGCATTTAGAGCCTCAGTATGTAAAACCCCAAATCGAGCCTCAACGCGCAAACAAGCCACCAAATCGAGCCTCAGCGTGTAAACAAGCCACCAAATCGAGCCTCAGCGCGCAAACAAGCCACCAAATCGAGCCTCTGCGGGCAAACAAACCACCTTAATCGAGCCTCATCGGGCAAACAAGCCACCAAATCGAGCCTCATCTGGCAGACAAACCACCAAATTGAGTCTCAGCGTGCAAACAAGCCACCAAATCGAGCCTCAGTGCGCAACAAACCACCAAATCAAGCCTCAGTGGGCAAACAAGCCACCAAATCGAGCCTCAGTGCGCAAACAAGCCACGAAATCGAGCCTCATCGGTCAAACAAACCACTAAATCGAGCCACAATTTGGCAAACAAACTGCCAAATCGAGCCTCAGTCGGTAAACAAAACACGAAATCCAGCCTTGCTTTTGTGCAAGAGGTAATTTAATTTCCGAGGAAATTATCTCACACCTACCCTCAACCCCTTCTCGTCCAGCGGGTTTGAAAGTGTACATTTTTTGTGAAAAACATCTCTGTCCCCTCCCATTTCAGTTCTACATCCTCTACTGGAATCAGTAGGCAAACTGGCTTCCCCTAATCCCTCCAAATTAATACCATCGCTACGGCCCAGCGAGTTCCACTTATCATGCATGAATATCGTGCTAAAGAGTTTGAGACATACTATACTGTACAATTTACATTTTTCTTTTATATTTATTAATTTATTTTAGCCATTACCGCAGCAATCTCTTCTGAGGGTGACGGTGACTTTGTTCACCCAGAGTTGTTCGCCCAAGTTCAGTCGCCACCGTGGATGTGCATCCCCTTCAACTTGGAATAAAATGAGAAGAAAACACAGCTTTTGTTATTAGACCATTTCATATACATTGCGTTTGAGTTGCCGCTTTACCAGAAGAATGACAGCGGCAAAGGTATTGCACAAAAATTCCAGTATCACTTTTGATTTATATTCGTCACGTTTCTGTTGATGACACGTTCTTCATCTCCTTGCCATTGTCAAGCTGAAAAGGGATCGATTCAGATACTTTCTCGTACATGAAAGACCAAAAAAATATTAATTATAAAAAGTAAATAAATAAATAATAATAAAAACAAAAAATACCTTAAAACTACTACATTTTATTAGTTTTATGGTCATACCGTCCCTAATTTGCCATAGTGACCAACCCCGAATTAAGTTGGCATAGTGACCAATGCGGTATTGGTCACTTTGCCCAATTACAAAAATAGCCAGTTGGAGCATTCGTCATTTGAATGCATGCTCTATCTCCAAAACTATAAGGAATACATGCATGTGGATTAGATACAATGGTAGGTCTCTCCCTGAATGTACTAATGGACGGGAACACTTAAAATTGAAAAAAAGTCGGATTGGTTACTATGGCAAATTAGGGACGATACGTAAAACTAACGGAAATATATACAAAAACATAGAATATAAGAAATAATAGTCGATGACGAAAACAAAATTCATTGTAATTTTGTATGTTTAATATTGAGTTTATTATTTTAAATTGTTACCTTTTTATGTTTGAATTTCTAAACGTTCGAAAAGACAGTTGATTGCGATAATGAATATTTTAGGCCCTAATTAATCAGTTTAGCCTCTACATTGCTTACCTGTGTGAGAAAATGTGTTGATGTTGCCGTCAACAGCCTTTCTTGCAGCATATTTTCCATTTATAGTTGTGCTTTGTGAGGTTCTATTAAAAACTTTACAAAGTAACAAAAACAGGAAGCTAGATATATCAATTTTATAGATTTTAATCTCTTATTCTTATTTTATAGACATGAGAGTTTTAATATGACAGCGCCCTCAAATGAAAAGTGGGAGACAAAAAGTAATGTTCTCAGTGGAAGTCATCAATTTTGACGAAATGTAGATAAACTGAATTTTATACTTTTCCACTGTTTATTTCTGCAATATTACATGTATGTACCGCATGTAAAAACTATGCAGCATAACAATGGCACACCAACTGTCATGAAGTTTGGTATATATATACTAGCCCTCAAGCCTCCTCCTTGTATTATGTTATATATACTGCGTCAGGGTCATCCCAATGAAACCTCATCCCCCTCCGATTCCATGCCCTGTTGATCGTGACAATATTGTTCCTTTGAAGGGAGTTTTCTTAACTGACGATTTAAAAGTTTATTTTAGCAAGCCATCAACCAGTGTAATTAATAATAATACGAATTATAATTGTTGGCAAACTTGTAAATTTACGGTTTTGTTTATTTGTAGAATATTTGTGGGTAGTCTTGTTTGATCTCAAACATTTAAATGCCAATTTTAAGGAAAGAACAATCAAAGAAATTCAAAAAAAAATTACAATCTGAACTTGTGCATGCCCACATCTAGATATGCTACTGAACACTGAATTCAAACCAAAGTCCAATCAAACCAGAACAATATGGCCGCTTTATACATATAAAAATGCTACCTGTGATTGTATAATCTGTGGCACAATCCTTGGACGCATACTCTTTGACCGTAACCTCAGCAATCTGCAGAAATTGTCTTGTAGTATCCACGCTGACGTACCTGGCCCTTATTGGTGTAGCACACACGAATTTAATCATCGCACCATAAGACGGTGCCGATGTAACCGATGAGCCACACTGATTGTTTCCCGTGTAGCTTGGGCTTTTCCCAGCTCGCACTACCGCAGAAACGAAGTTGCCATCTTTACCCGAACAAAACACAATTCCTAATTAAACGAAATGCAATAAAATGAAATTGAAGTTTAATTATGATTCTGCCCAGGGCCGGATCTACCATATGGGCACTTTGGGCACGTGCCCAGGGGCCCCTGGGCATCAGGGGGCCCTCCATGGTGGTCGAAAAAAAAATTTGAAAAAAAATGTTTTCCAAATTTTTTTTTTCCAAATTTTTTTTTTCCCAAAAATGTTTTTATCTAATTTATTTTATTTATCTAATAGATAAAAAAAAGTTATCTAATCCGAATCCGTCCACCCCCCCCCCGAAATAAATTAGTCAAAATGAGTGTTTTATTGTTGGTGAGAATGCTGCTGGAAAGTGCCGATTGTGTGTTAAACCAGTAACAATGGGCTAGATTGGCTGTTTGATGTTCAAGGACCTTGAACATTAAACAGCCAATCTGAGCCAATCTAATAATAATAATAATAATAAAAATCTACAAAGTAACTAGTAACTAACGTTTTCAAATAATTGTAGTGGAGTAAAAGTACAATATTTGCCTCTGATATGTAGTGGAGTAGAAGTAAAAGTATTGGAAATTGGAAATACTCAAGTAAAGTACAAATACCTCAAAATTGTACTTAAGTACAGTACTTGAGTACATGTACTTAGTTACTTTCCACCACTGAATAATAGTGAATGAAAATTAATAAATCCTTTGAAATAGTAGCCTTGTGTTGTTATTTTGCCTTTATTGATTAAATCAACTTTATTTCATGAAAGTCAAGTCAACTGATTGAAACTCATTTTCTAATGAATGCCAGCTTAGCATGTAGGCCTTTGTGCGTCTGTCTGACAGACTACAATGACTGTATAGTTGAGGACTTATTTGTCAGTTGGACAAATAAGGTATCTAAATATTGACAATCACCAAATTGTGAATATTTAGAGGAAAATGAAAAAAAAACTCAAAATTTTGCGCACGCGCGCGAAGCGCGCGTGCACATATTTGCGCACGGCCGCTTCGCGGCCGCACGCGAGCGACCCGTGCCCGTGGGGGGGCCCTTGGAGTTTCAGGTGCCCAGGGGCCCTCAGAGGTGTTAATCCTGCCCTGATTCTGCCGAGTAACTACTAGCACTGAAGGACTTACCTGAGATTGCACCTGCCACCAGTATTTTGTTCGTCACACTTGAGAGTCCTTTGTTAAAAAGGAGGCTTCTCCCTATATAGCGAGCCCATTGATCCATACCTCAGGGCATTTTTGTAGAAATAATTAAAACCCTGCGCGCAGCAGAGGTACTGTTTTGTACAGTCGGGTTTTTTTTAATTAAAGGGTTTCGCTTAATTTGCTCGGCCAATTTTTTTCATTCTCCATAAGTGCCCCATCCAGACATAGCCAGAAACGATGGTAGAGTCCCTTTAGCCCCAGTTGGCAACATAGCCAAGATTTTCACTGTCAAACCCAGACATCTGGCTATTGCCACATTGTTCCTATACAAAGGGGCTTAGCAGGCAATTACTTATCACTGCTCAATGTAAACAAAAACAAACCTTCAGGGCATGTGGGCGGCACCTTTTGATCTAGTTATTGGATAATTATTGTTGGCTGGGGTGGGGGGAGGGGGGGGGGGGTGGGGGTTGTAGTGTTGGATATTGGGAGTTGCGGGATTGTAGCCGGCGGCTGTTGCATGTATTAGGAGATATAGGGAGCCTGATGAAAGCCCATCTGTAAAGATGTTGCCTCATTGTCTGTGGGAAAATAAATTACATTAGTTTTTTGCTAAAAACGGTTGGGTTGGGCCCAGACTATTTCTATTCTTATAATTACCGTTTTCGATAAAGGATTGCTCACCCCACATGATTATTATGCCCAAACCCCATGTACTGTTTCAAACAGTACCTCGGTGTAACCGCGTTTTTATTGTGGGTCCTATCAACGCAGGGTTTTAAAGGAGCTTTTGCAGTTCAAATGGGAGGGAGTGTCTGAAAGTTGTGTTCGTTCGTTCGTTCGTGTGGAGTGTCCAGGTTGACAGCTTCAGTTCAAGAAAACTTCTCTTGAACATTGTCAATGCATTCCCAACAAGAAGGGAATCGTCAATGTAATCACACGATTCATGGCCACGCAACCAGTGGTTTCATTATTTTCGTAAACACACGTGGGGCACAAGCAAAACCAAACGGAAGACAGGTAAACTCGTATATCATATTTCGCCAAGTGAAACGCAGATATTTTCTATGCTCAACGGCTATAGGCACTGCGAAGTATGCATCCCTATGATCTATAGAGGCCATATAAATGTGGGAAAATGTCTTAGCATTATCCCTCTGTCTGGCGCGATCCGATTTCAGAGCGGTCGAAGTACTAGCACGCTGACCAAATTTTTTGCCAAGTTTGTTAGTTTCCTGTATATCTTTGCACTGTTGGGACAAGTTATCACCAAACAAGCGCCCGGTTACGGGCACTTGTGCAGAGCAAAGAGTGGAATACTGCTGGTTCAAGTCGGGCTTAATGAGTTCTCTTCGCCTGAAGTTCAACTCAGTGACTGCATGGCCAGGCGCGTAGCCAGCCCTGTCGGTCCGGGGGGGCAAAATTAAGATGATCGTCCCGATTTCATGGTTTAAATTTAATTGCGAAATACTGAATAATATTGAATCAAAACAATCGATATATTGTACAAACATGATCATCTGTGATTTATTGTTCTTTCCTTGGATCTATACTGTCTGAACTGTTGCTATTAATTTCTACACTGTCATGACTGTGATGAACTTAAACATTCATAATTAATCGTATTCGTAATGTATATATATACACACCGTTTACAACACACATTACACTGAAAGTTATTCGTGTACATGTCGTATAAAAACCTTTAATAAAATGTTGTAAGACAAGTTGTAAATACGTTCTGCACGTAACCTGAGTACATACTGGTTCATTGTATTGATTCAAATTTCAAGTTTTTAATGTTTTAATGTTTGTTTCTATATAAATTCGTCTCTAATTAACAAAAAGTTGAAAGATCCATCTGTAAGGTCCATATTTTATGAGCAATTTATATATCGCTCATTAGTGCATTTTGTTGCCTTTCTTGTAATGTCAAAATAGTATTTTGCTGCCAATGGCGAGCGTTTCTATCGGGTTCCTATTCAAATGAAAGCAAAAATGAATCACCACATCCCCTGTTTATCAGCAACTATTATACTAAATTTGAGTTGCCATTCGCCGAGGAACAGACATCATACTAAAGTCCTCAATGACTGCGTCAAAATCAACGTGCTCTGCGAAGTCGCGTTCTATGCTGAGAAGTGCCAGTGATGACAGCCTCTGCTCCGACATAGTGGATCTTAAATACGACTTCGTTAGCTTCAATCGACTGAACGACCGCTCACTTGAAGCAGAGGAAATTGCGATTGTACCAAAAATTCTATACAGAGTACATTATATTTGGCAGCAATTTAATTTAGCGAATTGGGCCTCCTAGCGAAATTAAATTGCTAGCGAAATTAACTTGTTTTACAGTATTTGATAAAGTGATTTCCGGGACAAAAACCGGGTATAAAAACTTCAGATCTAACTTCCCTTCCTCAATCCTCCCTCTCCCGTCTCCCTTTATCAATTATTCACTCCCTTTACCATTCCCTAAATCATCCTTTCCTCCCTCCCTAAATCTGCCTGCCTCTGCATCCTTCGTCCCAGGTCCGTCCTTCCCGCCCTTTCCGGTCCCTTACCCTCTCCGGCTCCCTCGGCTCCCTTCCTTCCTTACCCCTGCCCTACCGCCGTTTCCACCCGCCCTAACCTTGCCTGCCTTAAGTTAGGCTGCCTTGGTACTCGTCCCAACGGTCCTATCCATCCTTTCTTCCATTACCAAGGCCCACATTTCCTTCTTTCCTCCCTCATTTCGTCAATAATCCCTACTCTTCTAATTTCTTTCTTTACCTCTTTCGTTTTTTCTCCCTCGGAGTCCCTCGGAGTCCCTCCCTCAATTTTCCCTCCTTTTCTCTCTTCCTTTCCTTTTCTCTTTTCTTTATTTTTACCGTCCCGATTTTACTTCTATTTTTTTTCCGGGGGGCAGTCTGGCCCCCCTGCCCCCCCCGCTGGCTACGCTACTGTGCATGGCCCATTATGGCCATTGAATACTTTAATTTCACAAATACTTTGTGATCCAGGCTTTTATTGCTGCTCATTAGAGTCTCAATGGTGTACAATAGGCACCATTCCTTTCAGTGCAGCCTGTTCAACTTTTTGTAGCTTGATTAAAAATTGTTTTTATGCAAATCGCCCCACACAAGGCGAACGGTGGGGGCTACTAAGTCATTGAGTTGTTACAACAGTTCCACACTGAAGAACCAGCCCCTCGCACCGAAAAAAGACAAGTTAATAACCAGCCTCTTCACGGTGCGAATAGGACTGGGAGGGTGACTAGTCCAAAACAAGGCAGTTGTTAAACTGCCCCTATAAGCAGTTATGGTTAACTGTCTTGCTCAAGGACACAAGTGTCACGACTGGGATTTGAACCCACATTCTGCTGCTAACACCAGATCTTGAGTCCGGTAAACTAGACCGCTCGGCCACGACAAGCCATTGATGTCCATCGATCTGGTCCTTGACTACAGAGAATTCTAGATTTCTGGATCAACTCTGGTGCAATCAAGTTCTGGAATGTTACGAATGGTCGTTTAAAACTATTGGGTTTTTCTGCAACCTTCTCCTCTGATGATTTCTTTCGGAGTAGTTTACTGATAATCCAGAAAAATCCATGAAAAACACTGGCGATACATTTTTAAGGGGAACTGAGCAGCTGAACTGGTATCCTGCTGTACAGCCATGTGACTTGTGTGTATGACGTCGGTATCCTACTGTAAAAGATTGACTGAAAATAAAGATCTGATACACTATTGGTAATTCAAATGAAATGACAATGTTCAGCCACTATACACTTCAATAATCTTCAATAATCACAGTTTGTGCCATTGTGGTGGTAAATGATACAACAGTGAAAATGCATTCAAATTGTTCATATTCATCTCAATGTGGAAATAGCACCTGAGAAAAAAATATTTCAATGAATCTTTGAGAAGATCAGCATTATGCGCCTTGAGCACCACTCAGTTGGTGGATACGTGCGCTATATAAGTCCACACATTATTATTATTATTAACACCAGCCAGCTTCTCGTCAACCTTTGCCCCTGTATCCTCCCCAGAGTAGAACTGTTCCACTACGCTGAGTACCCCAGCTGATGAATTATCATCAGCATCGGGTTTGAGGAAGTTGTCAATTAGCTGGGCCATTACAAGCGACTTGTCGCTTGAAGAGCATGCTGCCTGGTCGGCTACTGGCGAAGACTGGTCGACCTTCAGTTTTTTAGCTGGTCTTGTGCTCTCCAGTGAGGCCAGCATTGTGGACTGTTGAGTCTGCATTGCGTCTGCCATCGATGTCATTTGATCTTGGAGCAACGCAAACTCTTGCCGAGTGACCCCGTCCGATGACTTAGTCGTTTTCTTTGATTTCGGCTTTGCCTTAACACTCAATGGATTACCAACAGTGCCGCTTAACTCAGTGCCCAAAGTAAGCCGAGAATATCTGAAGAAAGTTGCGTTAGGCACTTATATGACGTCATACAATCCGTTGGGCAGCATGTACGCGCACACACAGTGCTCACCCAAAAAAGTAATGAGGTTATTAAAATATTCATAACTAAAAAAATAAAGCATCAACAAATCTAATCTTTCGTAATCGGCATCAACAATACATATTCGCTGCATATCCGAAAACATCTCCGCAAACAGATGAATACTTTTCGAGATATCCCTTAAAATCCGACGCAGTTGGGGCCACGGATTTGCCGCATGTGAGAAAAATCTGCTCGGTCGACTGCGGCAAGTCATTTTTACAGAGCGCTCAGTAACGATTGGAGGGACCTTTGGGGTTTGTTGGCAAATCCGGAACCCTTTGCGACCTCGTGATGCCCTTTCAAGATTTTCTGGATGAATGGAAGTTGCTTGTGAATCGGTAAAGCTGTTACGAAATGGTGCTACTTTTAAAATTTTGTTCAAAAGATTCTACTTGAAGTTTGCCGAGTTTGGCTAATTCCTGGTGCCTCTATGCTTATAAAGAAAAACATAAGATTACCCTCAACATTTTGGTCAAAGTTTAGGGATTTTTTTCATCTTTCAAACTCTTATAACTTAAAAAGTAGGTGGCCGATTTAAAAAAACACACCAAAAGTTCCCGAATATAAGCTATAATTTGAAGCTCTACTTGCAGCATAAACACTTGATGGAAAATGCCTACTTGCGTACACATAAACCGGTCATAAAAATGCCCTGAGGTATGGGATCAAGGGGCTCACTTATATAGGGAGAAGCCTTCTTTTAACAAAGACTCTCTCAAGTGTGACGAACAAAATACCGGTGGCAGGTGCAATCTCACATAAGGCTGATGTGCTTTGTGGTTATGGGGTAGAATTCACTTGGGTGAGACCTTCGTAACGGTGTCAGCTATCTAAACGTATGTTGGTGGTCTCCCAATTTTTTTAGTTGTAGGGTGCCTGTCAGAATTCATTTAACTCATACATGCCGTGTAGCCATGCAGGGATCACGTCCTAAGCAACTATGCTAATAAACAAGCTCTTTGTTCACTCCATGTTAAATCCTGCACTAGTCAATGCTCTTTGTTCACTCCATGTTAAATACTGCGCTAGTCAATACTTTTTGTTCACCCCAGGTTAAATCCTGCACTAGTAAATACTGTTTTTCAGTTTCCCCTGTGTTTTGATACAATCTGATACGATTTTCAATTGAAAAATTTCTTATGGGGTGTCGTGGCCGAGCGGTCTAGCTTACCGGATTCAAGTTCTGGTGTTAGCAAGAGAATGTGGGTTCGAATCACGGCCGTGACACTTGTGTCCTTGAGCAAGACACTTAATCATAATTGCTTCTCTCCACCCAGGGGTTAAATGGGTACCTGTGAAGGCAGAGTTGGTTTGCTCTATATGCGCTAGAAATGGCAGCAATTGAGCTGTATACTCCCCAGGGAGCTGAGATGGTTTCAGGAATGATTTATGAGCCTTATGAGCAGGGATAATAATATAATGCGCCTTGAGCACCACTTAGTTGGTGGATACGTGCGCTATATAAATCCTATTATTATACATTTACTATTATGAATTACCACAAGAGTGCCTGAGTGTGATGGTGATTTTACCCAACCAGTGTTCGTTACCCAGGTCCAGTAGCCACCATGGATGTAAATCAGTCCCGTCGAGAGCTAGAAAAAGAGGAAGATGATATATTTTCAGGTTGATAAAATTCCTGTGGTTTTTGATCAGTTGCAGATGTTACTATTTTGCAGAGTGGTGAAGACAGGATTGGTTTAGCTGAAACTTTATCAGTTTCACGTTTTTTAGGCCTTGATTTATAGGATAGGTCTTGATTTATATAGGTCTAAAGTACGAATCCATTTACAGACATTTTGCACACATGTGTATACTGGCTTTTAAATCCTCCAGTAGCGGAAAAGATCGGTTTAAAGAGATGATTTAACGGTTTATTGTGCCAGTTTCGGGAGTAGCATATTAGAACGGACAGTCACCCCAAGAGAATGAATTGTCAAATCAAGAAATGTATCCTAAAACGAAACTATGAAAATTGCATCATTGTATAATAGGTGTTCATGTTTTTGCGAAAAGGACGTAGACTGAGAGGCTGGAATACTTGTTTGGATTTTGTTTAAAAGTTTTTCAAAAAGTTGCCATCTTTTAGATTAGATACTTTTCAACTGATTTATTTATCAGGAAAGTTAGATTTTTGACAATTTGTTTATTTGATAATCTGGTAATTCCCAATAATAATTTCCCAATTATATTTTATAACTTTACATTATACATTATTATTATTACAAATAAGGCAGAACAATTAAAAATATAGTGGCAAAATGCCAATTGTACGTACAAATTTACACAATAAAACAATTAGGCTTAAAAACGCAGAAAACCGACATACAAAAAGGAGGGAAATCATTCCAAAAATAAAGTTTAAAACAAAACAAAACAAAATACCAGTGTTGTACTTTTCCTTTTAATGATGATAACTATGATAGTGAAATGAGTATTGTTTGGAAATATTCTATCATTTTTTTTCTATGTGTGATATCTACTTACTTAGCAAACATTGCATTACTTACTAGTTGTTGAGAAGGTGTTTGTGTTACTGTCTATCGCGTCATATGGAGGTTCAGAACTGCTATTCTGCGAAGTCATATCTCCGGTGAGGGTAAGTTCTTCAAACGAAAGCAAAGGAAAGATTTGAAGATATATTTATGGAGAAAGATGTAAACAGAAACCATGAACGTAAATCCCTGGAGATCTTTAAGCTTGTATATTACTTGCTACATAAGAGCATAGGACCGACATGCCCCTCACCCACCCCCAAAAAACATCAGCACTCATACTTCACAATTACCTAACACAGGGTGGCCTTGACACCTTTTGAACAAATCTCAGTTACACGATGCTGATGAACCAATAAATTAAATCCATGTTTCAATCAGTATACTCTAAATGTTTTGAGGAATGACGGTCACAGCTTTCAGACCGAGAAATCGGGGACCATAGGTTTCATAACAAAAATTACAAAACCTTAATTTTCAATAATTATACCAATTTAGATAATAAAATCTCGCCTAGTTGCCTTAAATCTCGCTTTATTTGCCTTAAATCTCGACAATATGTACGGCTTACTCTCATGTTGAAAGAGTTGAACAGTTGAATGGACGGAGTCTAACTACCTAATTACGTCTGTTGAGAATACCCTATTAAACCAGCATATTAGAGGTCTAGTGCAGAAATAGTGTAGTTTGTACATTTGAACCTTAAAACCATAATTATTTAATTTCAGTATAGAACAATATAGAATCCAATGCAGATCCTGTATGTGTATGAATGCGCCTTTTTAGTGTCGCCGCCAACGTGCAACTCTCCAATGAGCTTACTGTTGTTTGTGGCACAGTCTTCGGATTTATATTGTTTGACAGAAATCTCAGCAATCTCCAGAATTCGGTCTGCAACATCAGGGCTTGAAGGAGGTAGTTCTAAACTGACATATTTGGCAAACAACGGTGGATCGCACACGAAATCAACCACTGCCCCAGTAAAGGACTGTTCTTCTGTAACATTTGAGCCGCACTGTTGGTTATCGTAGTAGGTAAAGTTCGAGCCAGCTCGTGCAATCGCACCGACAAAACCATCCCCTGCACATGAAGAGAAGGAAATCCTCTTTGAAACATACACTATTAAAATGCACGGTTTCCTTAAACAAGGCTGATATAAAGTACAGAAAGTCACAAAGTTACATTCAAAAAGAAAATCATTTCATGTTTAGGCCTAAAGAGATGGTACAGCATTTTTGATTATGTCGGCAAAACTGCTTCTACCAGCAAAATTACTAACTTAAGATATTTATTATTTATACAAAAATGTATACCCTCATCGGCTTTAAGAACATTTCAGGCCTCCATAATTAATCAATTCAGATAATTTTATTAGTTTAGAGTTTCTAATCCTATACTTCTTTTTAATTTTTAATTTAATTAAATTAAACAAAATTGCGCAAATAACAAACATTTCAAACAATTTCCTTTTTATATTTATGAATGAATACTATTTATCAAACGTTACTAATGTTACACCTTCCTTTTAAATGTGTTGACACCATATTAAAATGAGCTTACCACAGCATGTAAGGCGAAGAGACACTGTAATTGTCCCCACCCAGGAACTGGTACTAAGGTCAACTCTCCACCACGGATGGGAATCGTCAGATTCTGGAGAAAAAGAAAGCAATGCTGTTTGGTCAATGTTACTTTTCTATAAAACACGGTAATTAGTTTTAACCTTAATAGATTGTAAATTTAGAGGAAGAACAAATTTTGTGATGACGGAGACGATATTGATGATAATGATAAAAAGGTTGTATACTATTTGTAATTACCTGAAAAGAAACTGAAATTAATTATCTTAAAGCTTACTTGGTGTTAAGATGGTAATATTACAAAACATATTGAGTTATTATTCCGTCTAACATGATGTCATGTTGAAACATGTATATGCGGTTTTTGGAACCAGACCAAATTTCCCATGGTAGCAGAGGCCTGACAAACTCAAAACTCAAAAGTATAAAATGGCGACGCACGGGTCTGGGGCGACGCGCGCGGAGAACAGAAACCGGATACTTTTTTTTGGCCTAACCAACTGGTACTTAATTTTCACATTATAAAGCTTACAGATTACCTAAATACCTTTTTGCTCCTTAACGATACAACAAATTAGCTTAATCTTTGACTTGACAGTTTCTGCAGATATATCTTGGTTCTAATAAGGTGTGGATGCATTCACTTTTACCAGTACCCCCTTTCATGGCTATAATTAGAGTACTTTAACGCAGCTTGGTATATAATAAATCAGAATTAAGTTTAATAAGTTTTCTTGCTTCACTGATTACAGTAACTATCAACGTTATAATAAATACACAAATCTGAAGATATTTATACTTTTTATCGTTAATGAAATGACGTATTAATAAGATGAAACTTTCACATATTGATTTTTTAATACGTATAGCTTACTCGTTGAAATATTTTCTCCAACATATTCAATGATGTAGATTCCCATTCCCTGAAATATCGACCGTGGTATTTCATAAATGTTTGTATCTAGAGTTCTTACCAGGTCGCGAAAATGAATAGATATTCCCGTCCACAGCATATTCCGCAGGATGCCGTGTTTTAATGCTGCTTTGTAATGTTGACTTTCCAATAACACTGAGTGCTAAAAGATAAACAGAATTGAATGAAAACAACTATATGAGAAAAACAAAACCAAAGAAGATTGACTTCCCCCGAGAACTGAAATGTCCCATCATACACAAACAGTCAAATATTTGGAACACCTACCAATCACTTCAATTCAAAAGTAAAACAATTCATGTATTAGTGTTGATATATATGACTGGCTCTGTCAAAACCCCCTAAACATGGACCCAATTTTTAAAAGTGAGATTTTGGTATGGTTTGATTCTCTAGATTTTCCTCTTTCATTTTTTCCATAATTTCTACAAATCTGGTATCAAATGAAAGAGGAAAATCTAGAGAATAAAACTATACCAAATCTCAATTTGGAAAATTGGGTCCAAGTTTAGGGTTTTGCCACAGCCAGTCACATAGGCTCCAGAGGAATTGCGCCCTCCAGTGACCACGGCTGGAGCGAGAACGTACAGATGGGAGAAGCCATGTTTTGGTCTCGGAAAACAAAATCATATTTTAAGGGTCAGAAATCACAAAACAGTTGAATTATTGTTTCAGTTTTAAATCAGCAATTATATTGTATACGGCACAGAAGCTTTTGGCTCTCATGTAAGTCTAACATGATGATAGAATTTCGCTTGTGCTCGGTACATACAATTTATGTGTTGCTGTGTGTATTTATATGGGGGGATAGTGGGGGATAGTGACAATAATTGTTTTCATATGTGCCATATTGTTTTGCTCTCAGTTCTCGGCCTAAAGGTACGCTGGACGAGTTTTTATGGTGTGTGAGCCATATTCAGCCGGGCAGTCCCAAACCTAGATGCAGCGGTGAAAGAGAGTTTGACTAGTGAGGTGAAAGACTTCGTCATGTATTGTTTTATATTGAGCGCTCATCATCATTACCTTTGCATTGTTGATTACATTTGTAACTGTTTAAATTTTCATAATTATCATTGATTTTTGTTGTTGAAGGAAAATTAAGCAGAATTAGCAGAAAGAGGAATACACACATTTGGTTCTGGTTTGGTTTTGTGTGTTACACAGGTGTTAAGACATCTTGCTAAATATGAACTTGGGTTTTAGGTGTAATGAGGCTTGAGAAGGGAGGATGGACAAACAAAACAAGTTATTTCACCAACAATCTTACAACTATTTACAGCGCATTCTTCTGATGTATACTCTTCCAACATCACCTCAGCAATCTGCAGGACTGGGTTTGCATCAACGGATCTCGAAGGATCTATATCCACACTGACATACTTGGCCCACACTGGTGTATCACAGAAGAATTCAATCACAGCGCCAGCGTAAGCCTGTTCATCTGTGACTGGTGAGCCGCACATCTGATTATCGGTGTAGTTGGAGCTTACGCCAGCCCTCACAACCGCTCCAATGAAATAATTCCCTGAACAAAGAGATGAAAGACAAACAAATAAATAAAGAGCCTATGCGAGTAAACTTTTACGTAAGTAGAAACCATAATGAACACTACCGAAAATGTACATATTCATGGTCACATTTGTGATGTTATAGAGGGAACAGGTGCTGCATCATGGTTGCGTTGTTGATTGTACATGTATTCCATGTTTTCTTGTTAACTTATTGTTTGTTTTCCAGTCAGTCAATTTGTTGACGAAACATATGATTTCTTTGGTAAGATTTGGGGTTTAAAAACGTGTAACAATTAGAGTCAAAAACAAGGCTGAATAAAATGTCCCAGTTTCAATCCGCCCATCTGAAACTATGGCAAGAAATAATTCCGCTTTTCTTAAAATAAAATGGACGGGGTTTATGTGGTAACTGTTTTTTAGTCAGTTACCACATAAAGTATACAAAATATAAATTACGCTATGAAACTTACAAAACTATGGCGTAGTACTGGTTGCATAAACGTATTTAGATCATGCTTGTTACAAATAGTAGAATCATGGGGAAACTACTGGATAATGGTTGTGCTAACGAATTGTCGAAAATGTCACTGGTGGAAATGTCAAAGGTGCATCTTAGAGAAAAAAGGAACTGTTATAAATGTCGAATTTGATAAAAACTTGCCATATAGCAACTCACATTAAGACCTGTACCAGGTTTTTGTTGTTTCTCAAAAACACAAGCATCTATATTGTGATGGAACTTTCACAGGTTTATTTTAAGATATATTTCTGAAAAATAGAGAATTAAGTAAATTTACGTTTCAAACACCAATGTTGTTCGTATTGCCTTTTAAAAGAATATTATTACAGTATATTTTTGTATTATATTACCACAACATTCTTTGTTGAGTGTGACGGTGATTTTACCCAACCAGTGTTCGTCACTGAGGTCCATTTGCCACCATGGATGTGAATCAGTCTCATCGCCAGCTTTAAAATGTAGGAGAGAAAAGATATTGATTTATTACTAGAAGCTCTGTGCTCGGTTCGGGTTTTTCTCTGTGCTTATATAAACAAATCTTTAACACAACAATATACTCGACTGCAATCTGGCCGTTCACATTTTGTATGTAAACACGAGTGTATTGGGCACGTTACATTTTCAAGGTGCTGGTGTTATCTGCTGTAACTCGTTGCTTGTCGGTTAAAACAAGCACAACATTAAAATATGGTTTAAAATACACAAAGTTGTTCAATCTCAGGCATATAAAACTTGGCAGGGATGCTTACTTGAGCAAGATAAGTCATACAAACCGTTCGACAAAGGCACTATACTAATATTGGGAGGTGGGTAAAACATTCACCCATCTATTTTTATTAGTTTTGAATTGATTGAAATTACCATCGATACCTATTTTGTATTGAAGACAATTATAACGTAATTTATTATCCCTATGGGGAATTCATTGAAGAATGCATATTCAAATGGGTCATTACAAGTTGAAATACATCTTCCTTCGATTTAACACTGCAAAATGGAAATTCAGATGGACCTTTGCTTTGGTATTACGTAGAACATCACAATTGGTGTATAAAATGGGGTATGGGGAAAACGTTTGGGTTGTTTTAAAGGATAAGCAATTTTAGGAGGTATTAATTTATTATCAAATCTCTCAAACACCTTTATCTTGAATTATTAGTACTTTGTATGCTGCCGGTACTTTGCTTACCAGTTTGGGCATACGTGATCACGTTGCCGTCAACAGCTTCCTTAGCAGCGTGTACACTCTTAGTGCTGCTTTGTGACGTGAGATCTCCAGATACAGGTACAGCTGCAAAGTATAAAAGGTCACAATTACTAAACCACACTGGGAACAATATTGTAAGGTAATAATTAGTTTTAATTTTTGTTTTTTGTATGCTTACATATTCTTTCCATTTTATAAAGGAACTTTTTTGTTTTATTAACTCAGCCATATATCCTTGTTAATTGATGTCAGAAGTGACACAAACATTAGTCAAAGATGTACACTCGCTGGCCAAAAGTATTGCAACATGCTCAAAATAGCACTTTACAGTAACAGGTGAGATGATCATTTAATCTGATTTCATCGATCGTGTATTACATAATTTCCGAACAAGAACAGTAAAAAATAACATTGACTTCAAAACACAGGCACTTTCAAGAAGTCTTAAGTAGTGTAAATAAAATAAAATAAATTATTGTAACACAGTTCTCCAAACTGAACTTTGGTGTGTGTTGCAATACTTATGGCCAGTGAGTGTATAACTAGAGTTTTTCCTATTCGACGGATTCTACCGATTGTTGTTTTCATCAGAACATTGTTTATATCCTTTAGGAAAGGAAAACAAATACGTTGTAGTGAGATATTTCACAATTGTCGGAAGCTCGGTTTAAACAGTTTTTTATTTTGTGAAACAAGAATTTAAAAACAATTATTTTCCGTTCCTCAATTTAAATATCAATGTTCCTTAAAAACATACGGCCAATAGGCGCCTACGTAAGACGGGTAATACATCTTTAATATTCAAATATTCACATAATACGCTACGTTTCCGTCGCTTTGATTAATAAATATAATAACCCCAAGAACCAGAAATCTATTTGCATCCAAGCCTGTCACACACCTTCTTCCAAATATCATGGCATTCCCGATGTTTATAAATAGCTTTAAGTTACTGGACTTATACAAGGGAAGAGGAGTTTTTCGACCTGGAAAATTAGATTTTGATAGTCATTGTGTTGGAAAATTTGTGTTTTCGATTGCAACCATGTCCCCCATTGTTTGTGGGGTCGATACTGCGTGAAAGCCGTTCGGAAGAGGTTCATCTGATCGTTGGATTTTAAGACTCCAATAGAATACACTATAAGACGTACACAATGCACATTTTGAAATAAAGGCGTTAATGGCACAACTAAGGTCAAATACGGATATTTTTGGTGGTCCAACATCTGTACTCTCTACCATCTGAAAATCCATCTCCGGTTACTAGCTCAATTCTCTCTGGTAGCTCTGTATATACCCTTCATCCTCACGATGGCCTCAATCATGATCATCCTTATTCACATCCAGGGAATTGAGTTGTAAATGCACAGCATCACAGTACAGTTTAGGGAGGAGTGCAATTTGTGTGCAGTGATTTTTGTGCAGTTTGTAACGGCAAGAACCACATTGCACCACAGTGCAGTGGTTCATGTGGAGGAGATTTGCACTTTGGGGAGGAGATTGCACATTGGGGAGGAGGATTGCCATAATTTATTTTTTTGATGGCCAAATTTCACATTTTTTTTTTATTATTATTTTTTTTAATTATTATTTTTTATGACGTCATTTCGGCCAAGTAAAAAAAAATAAATAAAAAAAAAAAAAAAAAAAAAAAAAAATTGGCCATCAAATTTTTTTTATGGCAATCCTCCTCCCCAATGTGCAATCTCCTCCCCAAAGTGCAAATCTCCTCCACATGAACCACTGCACTGTGGTGCAATGTGGTTCTTGCCGTTACAAACTGCACAAAAATCACTGCACACAAATTGCACTCCTCCCCAAACTGTACTGTGATGCTGTGCATATGATTGAAAAAAAAAATTCAATTTTTTTTTTCAAATTCTTTTTTCAAATTTTTTTTTTATGACGTCATGTGTTTGTGTGGTGGAGGGAGTAGTGCGCAAGCGCAGCATGCATATATTTGTTCTATTTTATCATTCCTTTTGGAGTTGCAGTTGAAATAAATTATTGGTCTGTTCTTGTGAAAAAAAGGAAAGAAAAAAAAAAGTATGTTATCTGACTTATTTATTTCCTAAGCCCTAGGTCATACTTAAACCAGTTACAAATCCTCTCTGTATTCATTTCATACTATGAACCCGCAAATGAAACATCCCTTCACTTGTGTGATAGCAGGACCAACCGGCTCAGGCAAAACTCAGTTCGTAAAACGTTTGCTGGTTCCAGCGGATGAAAAGGTACGCGTGGAGGTGTGTAGTTTGTGTGGTGGAGGGAGTAGTGCGCAAGCGCGCGCGTGTGGAGGTGTGCAGTTTGTGTGGTGGAGGGAGTAGTGCGCAAGCGCAGCATGCATATTGATGATTTCGGGCAAGTTGAGACAGTCGTTTCTCACATCACATCACCTCTCTTCATTCACATACACTGACTGGACTTGAGGAACACCCCTGTAATATCTTCACCAGTATGGCCACTATCTGTGCATTCTACCAGTATGTGAGAGAGAATCGGGAAATTAAGATTATTGAAGCAGAGCGTATGAGAATAAATGCTCATCCTGAATTACGAGAATGGGAATGTATCCCCAAAAACTTCACGCACGTTGAAGTTATTTCACAGATGGAAGCGTTGCAGTATGCTGTTGTTGTTGGAAACTTGGAATATGCGAGATTTCTGGTTAAGAGTAACCCTTCAAAATTTAAGTAACCAGTCTACGGCCAAGACCGTTGAAGGGGATGTAGGAGAAAAGTAAAAACAACCGGCTCTTTTCAGAGCCAACACATATTCCAAGAAGAGATTATTACCGAGTCTATTATGAATATTAACTGTTCGATTTAATCATTAAAATAAATTATATTCGTGTATGTCTGTGTTTTTAATAGTAGCTTTGTCTATTGGCAAGAGGATAAGTGTGATGCACAATGTCCCTGTAAACAATTTTTTTTAAATCTCATACTTTAACAGTAACGTTAATCCTAGAAATTATTTCAATCTGACATAAAACAATTTGCTTATTTATACAGAATTTTCTTTCGTCCTAGCTTAATTTGTTCTTTTTTCATTTCTAAATTCCAATAACTAAATTGTATACATTTTATACAGTCTCTGACGAAAAACAAAGTAACCTACATTATTTTTCATCTATAAACCTATCCAACTTCACTTCATCAATAACTTTATACAGAACAAATCAACATCTATACAACGTGTACCTATGCATTAACTGTGCATAGCGCGCAAAGGGTCAACGCACTGTGAGCCAGTCACTGACTTAACTAACTTATATGTGTGAATCGTCTGCTGCACATCTATTTGTAATCTGACAATAACAAACAAAAACTCCTAAGAAAATCACGAATTATTACTCCTTATTATTCTACTTACTCTCTTTAAGATATCCAATTATCCAACTGCCTTAAATAAACTCCAATACAGCCATATTACTTAGAAAAACCTAAAGTACGAACTATTGCTGTCTCCGTCAGCAGCCATGTTTGTCCAAGTTTTACCAAAGCACGATGGGAAAAAGGTAAAAGGCGCAAAAGTCATCGATTTAATTTTCTGACCAAAATCTGAAAAAGGGGAGGAGTTTATTAACCCATTTGTAATAAACAATTTTATAAAATATCAATGTATCGTTTTGAAATGTATCGTTTTGAAATGTATAAATTGTAAGTGGTCATTCACAGCTGGCCAAGCAATAGTTAATAATTAATAAAATACTGTCAATTATGAAAATCATAAAATGTGATTAACGAACAAATAAATGAATGAATGAAATTACTGTCAGTATCGCGCGCATAGTATCGCGCGCACAGTATCGATTCTACTGTTAAAACGTTCTTTATTACATTTCATTAACAGAGGGCGCTATTAATTAATTATGCTTGTCAGTTTTTTCCTTTAAAGGTTTTTCCCGCATTACTTTCTGGCTACAATCATTCGTTTCACAGAAGTATAAAATCCACCCCGGCGTGTTCTCATACCTTTTGTAATGTTTTTTTAATTTTTTTATTTTTTTATTTTATATTATTTTATATTCCTTAAGGGAAGTAGAAAGGGAAGGGACAACAACGTACGAAGACAGACAAAAGAACGACTGTACATGAAGCTATTCAAGTATGATTTGTTAAATTTAATTTTAACACCAACAGCAATCTTTGACATCAATATATTTACAGATGGTTTTTATATTGGTTTTAAATTGGAAAACATTTGATAAACTGAAAACATTAATTATTATTATTATTGTTATTTTAAATTCTAACAAATTCGGGGCCTTTAGAACATTTTGGCATTTGTTAAATTTAATTTTAACACCAACAGCAATCTTTGACATCAATATATTTACAGATGGTTTTTATATTGGTTTTAAATTGGAAAACATTTGATAAACTGAAAACATTAATTATTATTATTGTTATTTTAAATTCTAACAAATTCGAGGCCTTTAGAACATTTTGGCTAGACCGAACACTGGGAAATTTGCTTGAACTCGTGAAATACAACATTGGTTTAAATAATTAATCCATCAGTCCGTTAAGGTATAGGTTATTCTAACAAGGCCCTTGAAACTTGTTGAAAAAATAATTGATCATCGAATACATTCGTTTTAATACGGGGAAAGTGTATTCTGATAAAATCGTTCACGTTGACGTCGTTCTTGTTGATATCGGAAGTGGAAAAAAGTCCCACAATCTTGCTCATGGTGATTCCCCGACATCGATGTAGCAAGAAGTAGATGGAATATTGACCGCAGACAGCAGACAAGGGTCCCTGTAGGCGTTGATGATTATATTGAGTTTTTTCCGCGTTGTTCTTGAGAAAATTTTTGAACTCGGGTAACTGCGGTGGTAATCCGTAGGAATCAAAATACTCTCCAACACCATCTCTCGTGAAGTATATTCCTACCCAATGTTGTCCTGGTTTCGTAATAGGGTCTGTGTTCACCACAAAGGCACTGGGACGAGAGATAACTTGCTTGGGAAGTTTATCGCGGGCGAAAACCCCTCTGAAAAAATGTTTTGTGTAAAGCTACAGTCCCACCACCACGTTAGCGAGCCCGTTAGATGCCGGCAGAGCAAATATTTGTTGCCGGCCTGGTCACCGTGTATCAGCGCAGGACCACCGTGTAGCTGCGGCTCTTAACACAGGTCAACGTAGGTCGCCGTCATGTAACGCCACATGCCGGCAACCGTCCCCGAAATTATAAAAATGTTTTATAATTGCGGGGGTGAACGGCGAACTTTTGCTTGCCGCCTATTAACGCCTATTAACGCAGGTCTGCCCCCATCTAGCGAGGGTCTGCCGTTATCGTCCGAGGGTCCACCGCCTTCCAGCGTGTTGTTGCCGCCTTGTTGCGTGGTATGGCGCGGAACTCGAAAGAGATGGCATCAGGGAGGCATTACTGCGCTATGGGACGGCAGACCGACGCTAAGGGACGGCAGACCGACGCTATGGGACGGCATCTAGCGGGCTGTTCCGTAGGTCTGCCGCCCCCTAACGAGGGTATGCCGCCCTCTAGCGTAGGTCTGCCGGCCTCTAACGCGCGTGCGCGGGCTGTTAGCGCCTGTTTGCCTCCCTCTGCGCAGTGCCAACGCCAATTAGCGTCTCTCTGCCGCCCGCTAGCGTGGGTCTGCCTCCCTCTAACGTGCTTGTAAGCCGGCTGTATACCGTTTGTATGCCGTGTATGTGGGACTGCAATGACAAATCAGGGCGTTAAGAGACGTTAATAGACGTTAACAGACGCTACACCACGGTCATTTTATTTCTTGATGCCGGCATCTAACGCCTCTCTGCGGCATATTAGCGGGGTGGTGGGACTGTAGCTTAACGGTCTCTATTTAAAATAGTGCTAATTTCCGAGCTGTCCATGGTCTGTGCGTGCCCTTCAACTGCTGTAGTCGAATATGATGTTTCGAGCCTGATCTATTTCCAAAATGTTGTTAAATTCCGCGTAGATGATCACGTTGGCAGTTTCCTGTAGCGGAGAGGCAAAGTGCATTTCCAACCGTAGGTTTCCGTGTTTGACAAGGTTAAAGTGTCCGCCAGAAGACAGGTCAGGGGTGAGATCAAAAGCGTACAGTGCATAGCCCTTGGCGAAATCCTCACGACTGATGTCGTTGCCTTCATTCTGGTACATTTTATCTGTTCCCGAGAAGAGGGTGTTGTATGCTCTGACGTAATTATTGGACGCATCGGAAAAGTTCGGTTTGAGTGGAGTATACGGAATCTGATCTCCATCTAGGTACACCGTCAAAAAGTTTGCGTTCAGATGCTGAAAGTTAAAGGGGTTCTTTGAGTAGCGTCCGTTGAACGCTACATTATTCACGCAGCCTATTACAATGCGTGTCGGAAGTTGTCCGAGAAAAGCGTGATCCTGAGTGAGTATCAAGTTGCCTTGGGGTACAGAGATCATTTTGCAAAGGACGCGTTTGATGGGATACTTTGCAGTTCCCTTTTCTAATGCTTTGGCATGACCCAGCATGACCGCGGAGCTCACTTTTACTTTTCTGACAAACACGGACGCGGCTTGAATCATCACCTTATAGGTAGGGTTGGCCTCGAAGCCATCAGGCAGAAAGCATCGCTACTGCGTATAAGTTTGAGTCTAAGATCCACCCCGTTTAGCATGTGTCTGTCTTGGAAGAAAATGTCACTGTGTATGGGACCAATCATATCCACCACGCGGCTTCCTTTGATGTATTGATAGCGGGCCTTGAGTCCCTTGTTGACAGCGTCGTATTCCGCTAGGGGATTAGCGGTATCCATTTGTCCAGCTGTATCTTTGTAGAACAATGAAGAGGAAAGTTGGGAAGCCTTGGCATCGTGACCATAACTCAGAAGACTTTCTATCATGGCTCGGTAAGGGTAAGTGGGGGTAGAAGCAGAGATAAGGCGATCGTTCAAGGTCACGTCGATCTGACTGAAGAGAGACTGCAAAAACAGATTGACTGGACCAACTGAAGAGTCGTCTGTCAGATTCGTACCGTCAGCTTTGACCACTTTTGCTTTGATATAGAGTTGTGTTTGAGAAAGATCAACGTAGTCTTCCCCGGATCCAGGTATGAAAAATTTAATAGGCCCTCCATCAGAAATGTTAGCAATGGGATGGAATTCAGTCCATTGACCCTTCTCGATACTAGTCTGGGTGGGAGGGAGTGAAAATAAATCCAGTTCGGACTTGGTGCACTCGCAGGAATGATCGTGCAGAAGAGACATGCTGATGCCACAGAATTGTGCAGATAATACTAATCAAAGATGTCAAGTGACCTTTTCGCTCTCTTGCTCGGCATAGAAGTGACCCGTCTGCCTTGTGTTTTTCGTTTTATAGACCTGCCACGCGTGACTCGGGTATTAATACTTTGGAGGGCTTGTTTTGTCAGTTGACTTCCGGCTCTCCGGAGCCTAGCTTTGGCTGCTGATTTTATATTCTTTCCTTCCAGTGCATCTTGGGCGATGACAACACCAGTGCGAAGAGCCTGCCGTCCAAACGTCTTCAACCCAGCCTTTAAGAGAGGCATGGCCGACCAGTGAACAGGCCTCCCAAGATACCACCAAGTCCAAAACCGCGCTGCGTGCGAGGTCCTTCAAACACAGGCAACCCTTGACCCACTTGCTGTGTGTAGTAATCTTCATAGTGTTTAGAGTAGGGAATGTATTTAAGCTTCGTCATAGCGATCAGTTGAAGTACGGTGAGCGCCGCTGTCTGAAGTGTAGTTTCACGATGACCCTACCGTTGATAAATGGAATGGGCTCGCCTGTGTCGTCTCTTATATCTATTTCAATGGTGTCAATGACCTTTTGTTGCAGAGGAATGTAATGAGGGTTGTCGTATATTTTTGAAACGATATCTCCATATTTTCCTTCCGCGTTCACGATCCGTAATAAAGGTGCCCTCTTATCACCTACCGTGTTGTACTGGATGATATTAGTATACACGAACATGGAGTGAAATGTATGAACGTCCACAGTGCGAGGGGCTGTGTGGAGACCCGTGACGCTTTCGTTGACATTGAACCCAAATAATGTCGCTAATCGGCCGTGAAAAACCAATCTTGCCCCTCCTAGTGTTTTCGTCACAATTTTTTGAATGTATTTATTGTACGATATGGTGACTTGTCCGTCGTGATCGATAGGGGGATTAAAAGCTGATATAAGTTCTTTAGGTGTGGAATAGTAACCCTCTGCGATCGTGTGCGTGTGTGGCCGACCTGTTCCAGCGGTACATAACATTAAATTGTCATTTTGGAATACATTGAGCCAACGGTGTGGATAGACGAACTCGGCCATGGCAACTTCCCATTCTCCCGTTAACGTGAGAGGGGAGGGCAAATTTACAAAGAAGTGAGCCAAAGTGTTGTTGGGATGAACATTCATCGAGCTATTGCTTGGGAGCGTCACGTAAAATGCGGCCTCCATGATTCATTCGTTTGCTTAAAATGGCACATGGCTGGCGTCCTGGTCGTCTTTATAGAGCGTGCAACTTGGACACCCAGCTATTGAATTTTTCCGGATATCCAACCCATTTCACCAAGTATTCTGGGTTCCCCGTCGCCTTCTGGTTTTCAGTATTTTTTCAACTTTGTACAGGTCGTCCTTCTGAACTGCATGTTGTAGTTCTTGCTCGTAGAAAGTTCCTCAATTGCTCTCCTCATAATCGTTCAACGTGTACACAGGGGTAGCGGGGATTCTGGCGTTGATGGTAAACAGTTCGGTGGTCCAGCTTGGTAAATAACTCTTACGGAAAGGCCTGGCGGCCATGCTGATGCGAACCGTATCTCCAACCTCGAACTTGAAGACAGTTTTAGGGGGGTTTGGAGTCAGGGTGTCAGAGCCTGTCTTATTCGATCGACATTGGAAGTATTGACTGACGCCGGGGTGGATTTATACTTCTGTGAAACGAATGATTGTAGCCCGAAAGTAATGCGGGGAGGACCTTGTATACTGGTACGTGTTGTTGGCCGTGAAATATTTCCACATTTTTGTCTTCAGTGTTCTGTTAAATCTCTCAACAATGCTGGCTTTGGTTTCATTATTGGTAGTGAAGAAGTAGATATTCGTTTTCTTGAGAAAAGACTGAAACTTTTCATTGATAAATTCGGTACCCTTATCGGTCTGAAGCAGACGCGGCTTTCTCCCTCATTTTAAAAATCTTTTGAAGGCTTTCACTAAAGTTGTCCCAGTCTTATCTTTCAGAGGAACGACCCACGCATACTTCGAAAAGACATCGATGCACGTCAGCAAATACCTGTACCCTCGATTGTGTTCTTTGAGCGAGGACATATCTACCAAATCTGCCTCGCCATTGGTGATCGATGCCATGCACTTCGACCCTATTTCTTTTAAAATTTCTCCGTATTGGTTTGTGCAACGTGTGGGTCGGCTGTTCCGCAACCATACAGTTATCTGTTTCTTTGTGACATTGATGCCGTCTCTTACTGCAGCGCGGTAAACAGCCTCCACACCACCAAAGGCGGCGGGGTGTTTGGGGTCGTAATACACCTTCTTCAGGTATGCCTCCGCCATCGGCAGAATCCGAGTTTGTAATGATGACGGTGCTTCGACAACAAGCCCATGTGCAACGGATTTTCTTAAGAAAGTGTTGGGGTCCACAGTCGGACTTGGGAGGACAACAGTCCATGGTGAACGAAAACACAAAATGACAAGAAAAGACCTCGATACATCTTTTAATATGGAGTCCATTTCGGGGTGGCTTGTTTACGGTTCTCTCTCTCTCTTTTCTTACCTCGAAGGAAGGGTGATAGATGTGTAGCTTCGGCAAACAGTCGAGGTAGACCGAACGACTCCTCAGGGTACCCTTTCAGCTCAGCTTTAAATTTAGTAGGATAGTGGGTGACGGGTTCTCGTTCTAACTTGGGTGGTTCTCCGGGTGTTCGCTCTAACTTGGGCTGGTCTTTGGATTCATCACTATTCATTTGCAAGTTCATGGTTAAAGGGGCCTTCCTCTGCCGATTTAAAATGGACCTCTGAATTGTCTGATGATACAGCTTCATTTTCTCTTCGTCTGTGATATCCTGCCTTTCGAGCAGAGTCCTCATGTCTTCGTCCAAACCGTGCACTACACGCGTTGTTGGGTTTGTTCTAGCAGTCTTGCAGCTTGCAGTTTCGAAAGTGTGTCGTGGGGAACAAGTACCATTTTCTTGGTGTGCTGCATCGTTACTTGAAGAGCAGACCGGCAAGTGCACTCAGAATAGGGGTCAGCAATGCACCCAGGAATCCACCTTTTTGATGAAGAATTTTTTGGTGGCGAGGGCTCTGATGTGATGCTTGTATTTTTTTAGTTTTCTTTTGTCGGCGGGTTTCAGACTTATGTTCCCATTGAGGATGTTGAGGGCACACTCACACACACAAGCGATAAGTTCTTTACTGGCTCCCTGGATCACACCCTGACGCTGTTTGGTATTTCCCTTTGCTAGGACTTGCAGGTACGGAGCATGGTTCCGCACGCGCTTAGACATCTTCAAATGAATGACGTGCTCGGATCCTCACTTCATTTATACCTTCGGGACATACACAATTGGGTTCTCACCCGGAAAAATGTGGGTCCTTAGTCTCATTTCCTCGGACGTTTCGGGTTTTAGATCAATGAAAAGGTAACCGTAGGGTGGTAAAGTGGCATCTCGGTAGGCTTCGACCATGAACTTTGATTTGGTGGGATACATTTGTTTTGCCAGATGGTTTATCTGGGAAGCGTCCCTAGGATTTTTGAAGAGGATCAGGTAATGTGCGTTGAGACTAATCGTGCGCATTTCTTTGCCCTGATGAAATAAATTTTGGAGAATCAACACAATGGAAAGATTTCTATGATGACTGCCCTTGGTAAAAAGCTCTGTAATCCGTTTGCTGTTGCCAGTTTCAGACATGAGATCATCGATTACTATCATATTGGTTCCTGGATCGATGTATTTTCGTATGAAGGTCATCTGGAATACCTTCCACAAATTGTATATCACGAACCACGTTTGCCAAATGAGCGTAAGCATGTTGAAACTCTCCGTAGCACCACACGATGTTGTCTGGTGAAGGTTCGATGACCTTTTCATCCGCTGGAACCAGCAAACGTTTTACGAACTGAGTTTTGCCTGAGCCGGTTGGTCCTGCTATCACACAAGTGAAGGGATGTTTCATTTGCGGGTTCATAGTATGAAATGAATACAGAGAGGATTTGTAACTGGTTTAAGTATGACCTAGGGCTTAGGTAATAAATAAGTCAGATAACATACATTTTTTTTTCTTTCCTTTTTTTCACAAGAACAGACCAATAATTTATTTCAACTGCAACTCCAAAAGGAATGATAAAAATAGAACAAATATATGCATGCTGCGCTTGCGCACTACTCCCTCCACCACACAAACACATGACGTCATAAAAAAAAAAAAAAAAAAAAAAAAAAAATTGAAAAAAAAAATTGATTTTTTTTCTTCTTCAATCATATGCACAGCATCACAGTACAGTTTGGGGAGGAGTGCAATTTGTGTGCAGTGATTTTTGTGCAGTTTGTAACGGCAAGAACCACATTGCACCACAGTGCAGTGGTTCATGTGGAGGAGATTTGCACTTTGGGGAGGAGATTTGCACTTTGGGGAGGAGGATTGCCATAATCTTTTTTTTGATGGCCAAATTTCAATTTTTTTTTAAATTTTAAATATTTTTTTTTTTTACTTGGCCGAAATGACGTCATAAAAAAAAAAAAAAAAAAAAAAAAAAAAAAAAAAATTTAAATTTGGCCATCAATTTTTTTTTTATGGCAATCCTCCTCCCCAATGTGCAAACTCCTCCCCAAAGTGCAAATCTCCTCCACATGAACCACTGCTCTGTGGTGCAATGTGGTTCTTGCCGTTACAAACTGCACAAAAATCACTGCACACAAATTGCACTCCTCCCCAAACTGTACTGTGATGCTGTGCATATACTACTGAATTGGTTTCAAACCAGTCCTGTGGAATTGGGAAGTGGCATCCATCGATGAGCTTGCGAATCGACTTCTTTTCCCACAAGGCAGTGACCCGTCAAAAGCTAAGTTCTCGTAATTGTCTTAGGCCATCATGTGATGAAGGTTACACATCTACTCAAATTTACCAGATGGCTTTGAATAGTGAAATTTAGAGAATTTTAAGTATGACGTCTCGGTGTCGCCAAAATCGTCTTAAAACATGGTATGGTTACAACAATATTGACGAGCTACAGAGATCATTTGTGGGACCAGATGAGCAACTAGGCAGGACCAAGTTGACAGAGCACCAGATTCGGACGGGAGATGCAACCCACTAGGAGACTACCTATATTCGATATAGAACACCGCGCCGGTAGTAGCACACCAACACTGATGCGCTGTCAAGAATCCAATGCGGACAATGCAGGCGGTCCCGTGATGAACATCAAGAGTATTACACAAAAAAGCCCTGAATGAAGTTCCTGAAAAAGGAGTAGCAGATTCGTGTTGTGTGCTCTAACATCACACTCAGAAGGGGATACTGTTGGGAGTCAAGAACAGTCACCACTAATGGAGGTTGCGTGGAACCAGGAGGACGAAGAGGAAACAACAGGCAACAAGGTATCCGATTGTCTCGATGGACTCATCGAGGCATGGGACCTTGAGGAAGTTAAGTGAGAACAACAGGTAGACCTGAAACTTCAAAAGGTGGTACACTGGGAGTCCACTGCCACTCGGAGCGGCCCCCACCAACATCGTCACTGAGCCGTCCAGAAGACCGTTTTTCCAGCCAGGAGGCCCGCTGCCACTCGGAACGACCCCGCCAAGTGACCACCATGGTGGTTGTGCCTCCTCCATCCGGAGCGGCAGTGGTCTCGTGGCGGCAGAGGACGTCGGCAGAGAAGCACTACGAGACCGGGGGCCTGCGCCCATTCGGAACGGCCCCATCATCTTCCGACCAGGGAAACCAAACAGGAACCGAGGCCAACTTCCAGTCGGATCCAATGACAGGATCCAACTTGCCTTTAGACCTCAGTCGCCACCACACCGTCCACCATGCCTTCTAAAGGCAGAACATACTTCAAGGAATGCTGCCACCAAAGTGGACGAGCCCCTGTGCGAGCACCTCCGGGACGAGAGGAGACTCGAGCTCAGTGACCTGGGGTGGACACGCAGGCTCATCGTCTACGTCGTTCTCGTGTAACTCACATGTATGAGGTGCCGGGATGGCTCCTACCAACATACACCGGCCAGCCATATGCCCAATTCTACGTAGATCTGGACCCATCCGTTGGAGGACAGCCATCGCTGGGATGGGAGAACTGCTTCCACCTGGGGCGCACCCACCCCCAGATATCCAAACAACGTTCCCCAAGTGTTTTGGGAACTGCTGTTCCGGCAGACAGAAACACAGAGGATGCCACCCCAGGATTTCCTTTCTGACTCTTTGCTTACACCTTGTCTGCATCGTACAACCCGTGTACAAATGTTCACTGCTTATTTGATGACAAATAACAGACAGTGTAACGTCTGGGCTTAAGTCCTAGCGGAGCTTGTATCCAGGCAGACGCCCCTGCTGGTAGATTGGGAGACCCGTTCCCGATATAGTTTATGGAATTGTCCATTGTTATGCAGTTTGCTTAAAAACAACAGTGCTTGTCGTTGATTTTCCGATAAAAAAGACCCAGAGCCAACGGTTAACCTGAGAACCTGTGTTCAGAGTTCCTTTTCTTGGGACCGTACTCAAGTTCCCTCAGCCTTATGTTCCCTCAGCCCTATGTTCCCTCAGCCCTATGTTCCCTCATCCCAAAATAGACCCTATTTGGGATGAGGAACATAGGGTTGAGGGAACATAGGGTTGAGGGAACATAGGGCCTAATTTGGATTTAAAAAAAATGTTAGGCATTGAGGGAACATAGGGCTGAGGGAACATAGGGCTGAGGGAACATAGGCATGACCCCCTTTTCTTGACTGTGTGAACACCATAGACAAAACCACGCTACAATATTTTAAACAGTGACAGGATTGCACTTTATTTGTGTAGAATGATGAAAACATGTTCACATATTGAAATTGGGTGTGCAAACAACTTGTATACACACGATAAACACATTTGGAGAAAAACACTTTTGTATGTGATTTTACTATACATTTGTGTATAAATCAAACATTTACCTGAGTTTTGGGCGGCTTGGTGCATAGGAATCAAATAAGGTCGCCGTTATGTTAAAACGTAATCACTATCACAATTAGTTTTACTATTATCATAATTTTTGTTCGGTTTTGAGAGTTGACTTGCTCAATTTATGAATTTACAACATAAACAGTGCCAATGATGTAATTATGTCAGAAAATGTATTTGGTGACAAATCGATCAAAATCTTCAATAATCATGTTGTTGGTACAATGTAGGACTATATACCCGAATGGCGTTTTGAATCGCAAGCGGTCCACACGTGTTTTTTCTAATCTCAGGCTTATAGTCTAATAATAGTTAATTAGTTACAGGTTGCGAAAGAAGTTTTCGCAAGCTCAAGGTAAAAAGACATCTACCAACACACTAACATCAAAGGTACTGATATTCACATACACAGATTATGCAAATCTGCGGAGAAATCATGCCGACTTTTTCAGACATCTTGAAAAACGGGGTCGCCACTCCCGGTGAAGTCACGAAACCAGTCTTCTTCAAACGGAAGGACATCTTTTGAAATATGTATTGCTGCAGAGGATATCTCCGGTCATATGGAGTGCCATGGTCGAGCGGTTTAGTGCATCGGATTTGTGTTCTGATGGCTGAGTCGTCAGAATGTGGGTTCGAATCCCAACCGCAACCATGGTGCTTGTGTCCTTGAGTAAGATACTTTACCATAATTGCTTCTCTCCACCCAGGGGTAAATGGGTACCTGTGAGGGCAGAGTTGGTTGTTGTGTTTGATTAGCCCTATGCGCTGTAATGGGGAGCTGAGATGGTTTCAGGAATGATTTATGAGCCTGATGAGCAGGGATAATAATACAATGCGCCTTGAACACCAGTTTGGTGGATACTTGCGCTATATGAGTCCACATTATTATTATTATTATAATACTGTTGAAGGTGCCCAACTCGTGAGAGGTCTTTGGCGACTGTATCCAAAGACCTTTGAAGCAAGAGCCATCCTACTAGCAAATGGTATCAAACTACGAGGCCAGCACACCAGACTGCTGGACAACTCGCAGGGCAGAATAACTCAACAAAGGTTACCATATCAGATTTGCCTCTCTCGGTCTCAAATGATGATATAATTTCAGAACTGCAAAGAATCGGAGCTCAACTTTATGGAACTGTGAAAATGGAATACGCAAGAGATACTAACGGCAAACTTACCCGCTTCAAAACAGGTAAACGTTTTGTGTATGTCTCTATTCCACCTCTATTCCAGCTCGCAAAACGCCTGAAAATATCCGGATTCACGGCAGCAGTTTATCACAAGGAACAGAAAACCAAAGAACGAGAAGAAAGACTGACATAAAACACCTGTTGGTCAGTATGCGGCAATATGTGAAAATCCCCTACTCGCTATCAATGCCGTCAATCAGGGCATAGGAGGGGAGACCCCTATTGTGCTGCCTTCGACAACAATCAAGCAACATTGAAGACCGGTGAAGAGGATGACAATGAGGAAGCACCTGTTTTTTTTTTAGTAACAACCCCTGATGACAACAAATTCACTACTCAATAGAATTTCACATGGTTTAACCGCGATTAGTCGTACTTATCCTCTTCACCATGCAAAGTTTTACCTAAACAAATCCACCGTTTCTGGACATCAGAACCAATCCACCACTAGGCGACGTCGAACCCCAAATACCAGACAACGCTCCAGTGACACTAAACACTGCAGAGGCTATCGGAGTGATCAAAGCAGCTTTTCTAGATCACATCCAGACACCCAACACACAGTATAAGCTCTCCATCTTTTTCTTTTCTTTTTCTGGGGCACTATCGGGATTTTTTGTGGGGGCACTGGAAATTTGTGGAGGGAACGTGCCCCAGGCCCCCTGTGGATACGCCGCTGCCAGTACGAGACCCACGAAAATGAGTTCACCAGATACAACACAAGCTAAATTTGAGATCAGGCAACATGTTGTCTCTGAAGACACCCCCTCTAGTTTATGGTATCCCTTCATATAATAAGTCTTAATGTTCGCGGATTAATAATAAATAATAATAATAATAATAAAGATTTTTAGCGCGCACATATCCACCCTGCTGGGCGCTCAAGGCGCGGAAACAAAGAAAAAACATGAATACAAACAATATACAATGATAGCATAGGGAACAAAAAAATTATGTACCGAGATACATGTACCTACAATGCAATTACAAATATACATCATCTTTGAAGAGTTGTGACATAAGATGAGTTTTAAGCATCGACTTAAATCTGGTTATACTATGACAAGATTTGAGTTTAGTTGGAAGATGATTCCAGAGTCTCGGAGCTGCGACAGAAAACGACCTATCACCTATTAGAAAAGGTTCAATGACAAAACAGCTGATGTATTATTCTTCCTACAAGAAACTCATTTTACCGACACAACAACTAATCATAATTTATATAATATACATGACGGCGAATGCAACTCCTACAGCCGTGGTGTCAGTATTATAGTTAAAAACTCTAGACGTTATTAATGTTTACTGTGACTCTTTCGGAAGAATTTGTTTAGTTAATGCAACATACGAGGAAATGTCAATAGCTTTGTTGAATATCTATGCTCCAAACACTTGCAAAGACAGAGTGGTTTTCTTTAAAAAAAATGAAGAAATGGATTTCTCAAAACGTTCCTCAAAATAGTGAAATAATCCTTGGAGGCGACACTAAAAACTAATACTAAATTTATGAAAGATTTCTGCAAAACAAATCAATCCATGTAAATGATATCTGGAGAGAGCAAAATCAAAATACACAAAACGATACACATTCAGAAGAAAAATCCCCGGTAGTAAAACACGAATTTATTATTTCCTCGTATCTTGTACCTTGCTAGATCTGGTAAATTCATGTGATATTCGGCCAAGCATTAAAACTGACCATCAAGCTATCTCATTGAAAGTTATCCTAAGCAATGACAAGAGAGGACCGGGATGTTGGAAATTTAACAGCTCTCTTATTAATGATCGAGTATTCAAATGCAAAATGAATTCATATATAAAAGACTTATCACTTCAATTATCTAATCGATTCAAAGACGAAAGACTGCGCTGAGAGATGACAAAGATGAAAATTAAAGATTTTATTATTGATTATTCAAAACAGAAAAAGAAAGCAGAGACAAACTTGAAACGATCATTGTATAATAAGTTAAGCATGTTGAATAAAAATTGTAGTGATCAATCAGATGAGGCAGATAAAATACGTATTACACATTAGAAACCATCTATGATAAGGAAATTGAGGATCAAAAGGTCAGGTCCATAGAAATATAGTTCGAAACAGCAAATATTTTCTAGGTTTAGAGAAGCGTAATGCAATAAGAAAAAATATCACAAGGTTGAAAAACGCTCAAGGTGTTTCGCTAAAAGACCCTATAACGACATACTCAATGAAGAAAAGATGTTCTATGAAAGATTATTCTTCTAAATTACCTTCTGTTAGCGCAGTTAAAATGATTTAATTGAAACCCCCTTTGATTTAACTCTCAATGACGAACAAAGGGAATTATGTGAAGGAATGATTACTGAACAAGAACATAAACATGCGCTGGAAATGTTATTAAAAATAAAAAAGTCCAGGCACAGACGGTCTTACCGTAGAAATTTACAGAGAGTTTTGGAAAAATATAAAATCAATATTTATTCAATCGATGGACAGAAGCTTTAAAGAACGCGAATTATCAATATCTCAACGTTGAGCACTTATATCTCTATTATATAAAAAAGGCGATCGAACAAGCTTGAAGAATTGGAGGCCAATAAGTTTATTAAATATACAAAATAGCGTCAAAAGTTCTAGCTTTACGTCTCACTAAAGTCATAGGCGACATAATCCAAGAAGACCAGGCTGTATCGTTTCGGTTTTACGGTAACACCATGTGGTTATCTCAACTAACGTGAAGCTGAGGTACAGGTTCTGAAAAGAACCTTTTCGCACAACTCGTATCTAAACCTTCGTTAAGTGAGAAAGGTTCAAGGGAGAACCAATGTCGGGCAACTCGTTTTTCTCTACTGTCGCTAATGTACCTCAGCTTCGCGATAGTTGAGATAAACACGTGGTGTTACCGCAAACTGAAACGATATCGATATTCCACCATGCAAAGCCTCAAATCTTAAGACCAGGCTGGTTACATAAAAGGAAGATTCATTGGTAATAATATAAGACTCATTGATGATGTTATTCATTTTAGTCAAAACAATAATAAAACTACTGCGATTCTTTTTTTAGATTATGAAAAGGCTTTTGATACGGTTGAATGGGAGTTTTTATTTGAAACACTAAAAAAAAAAAAAAAACAATAAATAAATTTTGGTCGGATTATTCACTGGATCAAAACAATGTATGGAAACATCCAAAGTAGCGTTACTAACAATGGTTATGCCTGAAATTTTCACGCTTAGTCGTGGTTTGCGACAAGGCTGTCCACTCTCTGCCTTTCTTTTTCTACTAGGCCTATCAAATATAGAAAAAACAACAGATATTTGCCGTATCGAATTGGCTAACAACCACCACACCAATCTTCGCATTTCCATGTATGCAGACGATACACCATTATTTTTGTCAGACATCAATTCAATAAAAAAATCGCTAAAAATTGTAGCAAACTTTGAAAAAATTGCAGGACCAAAACTGAACCTTCAAAAATCAAAAGGGCTTATTATAAAAAAATTAGATCCCGACCAGCACGTACTTGAAATAATTGATTGGCAACAAGAGCCTTTTAAGACACTAGATGTTTATTTTTCGAAAAATATGAACGAATGTTCATTCCTAAGTTCAGGAATATGATTAATCAGTGGAAAAGAAGGAACCTCACCTTACCAGGACGTGTAACTATTATACATTCTCTCGGTATACCCATATTTACCTTTTTGGGGTCCGTCATTCCCACAGCAAACACGTTTTTAACACAGATAACATTTAGTTTTTCTCTTTTATATGGAAAGGTAAAATAGACAAAATATATCGTAAAACAATTATTCGTAAACTCAACGAAGGTGGCCTTAACTTAATAGACTTTGGCCCTGAAAATCAATTGGATTGTTAAATTGCTCAACAATCCCACAGGTAAATGGGCAAGCTTTTGTGATTATTATTTACAGTTATGTGGACCTAATTATTTAATTCTAAATATGAGCGAGAACACAGTGAAGTGTTATCAAAATATTAAGGAATTGCCTCCTTTTTATAGAGAACTTATATTTTGTTGGTATGAACTTAATTCAACACATATTCAGGAAAAAATATTTAAATGCTGCTGAAATAAAATCACAAACTATTTGGGGGTAATGAGTGCATAATACATTTAATAAGAAGACTTTTTTAGCAATTTGATTAAATCCAACATTATTTATATTAATGGCATCCTCGATGGAAAAAGGGGAGTTTTCTGTAGAAAACATAAAAAATAAACTTACTTTAAAACGTAATTGGATTGTTGAAATGTGTGTTTGAAGAAGAACCATTCCAAAGGAATGGTTTCCAATTATTTTGACTGAAACAGAAAAGATTGATGTTACACCAAATGTAAACCTCAATTCAGAAATAGGAGCATTATCCAACAACAACAAAATTATTTATGGATATATAGTAGAAAAGAAAGCCAAACACCAGTTGTACAAGAACGATGTGAACAAATAATTGTGCAAACACACAACAGAATTTTGGAATCAATTTATTATTTTTGTCACCTCTCGAACCGATTATCAAATTCAACTGCCATCAATGAAAGACATAGTAACAGCAGGTCCATATAATGGCACTATCAACACAATTGTTACTCTTGCTTTAATTTGTATTTTTAAAGCAAGGTTTATAGCTTACAATGAAAATAAAAGGATAGACATCTTGAAACTTCAAAAAAGAAATACCAGGGAGAGCACAAATAAGGAATAATCTTTTTCCGTTTGCTTCAGTAACATACATTCTACCATTTTATATGTGATGTATATATATATATATAAACGGGTAGCGAGCAAAGAAAAATTGGCTGATGCCGGACTCGAACCCGCGACCTCTCGATTACCGTACGAGCGCTCTACCAACTGAGCTAACCAGCCCCTATGTTGGTGGGCGGTCCACTTATGCCAATTATATATTGCTCTATGGGGCCAGGTCAGAGGCCAAACCATATCTGCCGAGTAGCCAGTGATCAAGCCCCGGTCAGATGCAAACAACCCGGGTAACGGCAGTAGCGGGGATCACACAATTAACGGGACACAAGCCTTTTATGTGGTTGTACACAAAGTAGATTTATATGGAGAAACTGACCTGAAATATTATACACGGGTAGCGAGCAAAGAAAAATTGGCTGATGTCGGACTCGAACCCGCGACCTCTCGATTACCGTACGAGCGCTCTACCAACTGAGCTAACCAGCCCCTATGTTGGTGGGCGGTCCACTTATATATATATATATATATATATATATATTAAATCGGGAGGGTGGCCTTAGCTTTCGATCCAATCCGGACCTTCATCAGAGGCTTTGACAAAGTTCAACATAAAAACTCATCCATTTATAGGGAAAAGGGAAAGCAAAGGATCATGGGGCGGGATCCAAAAAAGGCGGGAAAATAGTGACCAATTAAAGATAGGCATCAGTCTAGAAAAAGCCAATAGGAGTGTCAGAAGTGAACAAAAGGGGGATTATTGAGCCACACAATAAGTAGATGTGGCAGCTTATGGTGAAGCTAGGGTAAAAGAGGGATTATTGAGCCAGCTTGTAGTGAAGCTGGCATAAACATAGGACAATACACAAAGGGATACGACAAAAAAAAGGGGGGGGGGGGTTTGAGCCTTACAAATTGAGGAGTTGATGTGTGGGTGTAAATAGCTCAATTTAAATAGTTCTATGAGAGACAGTTTGAAAAAATGTAAAAGTATACAAGATAAGATAAAGCAACAGGTTAAAGCAAATACATGGAAATAGAACAGGTTGGGACAAAGACCTGAAAAGTAACAGGTTAAAACAAATACCTGAAAATAGAACAAAGGTTAAAACAAATACCTGAAAAATGAAAGGTTACAACAAATGCCTGGAAATAGGTAAAGGTGACTGGGTTATTTGATACCTGTGTTGATATTGAGGCCATAGGGTTGCAGTATTTTCAGTTGATGTATCCAGTGTGACTCCCTAAGTTTGCGATGTGTATCATTGCTAGTGCAGGCTTCAATTACAATGAGTTCAACATCATTAATGCTATGATTAGGGCTGTTAAAATGGATAGCCACAGGGTAGGTTTTTTAAAGTTTTCACAGAGGAAACATGGTTGGCAAAGCGGAGACACAATTTGGTCTTTGTCTCCCCTACATAATGTATACCACATCTTTTACATGAGATTACATATATAACATTGGGTGTGTCACACTGGGATTTAGTTCTGATTGTGTAGGTGAGACCAGTACTGTGGCTTTTCACCTTCTGAGCAGGTTTGAGATACAAACAGGTTTTGCATCTCGAGCGGTTACACTTGGAGCACCCCTGTGGTGATTCATGATCAGTGACGTTAAGGTCACTGTTGGTGCTAGGGAGCCTAGCCCGAATATATCACTGAGGTTACGGGGGCGACGGAAAGCAATCAAAGGGGGCTCAGGGATGGCTGAGCGTAACCTGTCGGAGGAGTGTAAAATAGTCATGTTATCATTTACGATAGATGAAAGTCTGGGTAATCTGGGGTGATAAGTCGTGACCAGGGGGACTCTGTTATGAAGGGTTTTCTTGTTACCCTGGGTAGCCAAGAGGGCATGCTACGGGGGGTACAGAGGGCCCTGTTGATGGCTAGTTGGACCCTGCGTTTGCTATGACCCCGGGATGCAATGTGTTGCCTCAGTTCAGACGACCGTTTCCTGTATAAGGTATCGGTGGAACAGATACGTCTTATACGGAGCGCTTGACTGTAGGCGATGGCCTCTTTGCAGTGCTTGGGGTGGCAGCTGTCAGAAAGGAGGTATTGATGAGTGTCAGTGGGTGTATATATATATATATATATATATATATATATATATATATATATATATATATAGGCCTATATATATATATATATATATATATATTAGCGATAATGGCACCTTTGGGAGACACATCGCAGTTAGAGAAGTACATTAAAGGCACCTGGCAATAGGTTTTTTATTGATTTAAACAATAAAGTATATGTGTATTAACAATAAACAAATTGTTTGAGTGATTATTTGTCAGGATTTATATGTTTAAAAACAATATGAAGTTGTTTGGAGGGTGACTCCGCCCATCCTTTTTGTGACGTCATTCGAGGAAGGATTCGCCGCTGATGGAACATCGACCCCCTCGACGCCCTCGAGAATTGCCTGTGTTTACACGTGTGGTTTGGTTTGTTATAAAAAGGCATTTTTCCGGCATTTTCCCAGCAATGCCGACCAGGTGTATTGCTGCTGCATGCAACAAAACAACTAAAGATGGGGTCAGCCTGCATCTGTTTCCAGCTGATCCCAAATATAGGCGGTTATGGGCAGCGAAAGTCAGGATAACAAGGGCAAAGTGGTCCTGTCCGACGTCGTTTTCAGCGCTATGCAGTGACGCTATGCAGTTTTCGTAGCACTAGCGGCATTGCTGCACCTATATCGTGAAAACTTGCATGCTTCCCCTTGGGCCTTGTTTTACGTTGTCGTTTCATCTGAAACTAGGTTACAGGTTAGGCATACATTTTGTAAGTATGTGCTGGCAGTTCATGACAGACTTGACAGTTGTGTATTATGTATAGACTATAGTGCAATGACCAATGTGTCATTCTGTCAGGTTTGTCAGAGATTAATTACATAATTAATTCAGTCCGGGAAAACTCCAAATACGGCAACGTTGCTGTATACGGCAACCAGTTGCCGAATAATGCAACTTCCGGTGTGTAAACGCGAAATACAGCCAAGGGGGTATACTACTGAATAACCGATGTTTTTATTGTTCTGTGTCTTTAATTAAACATCTTAATCATTGTTCAATTGATTTAAATCAATGTGGATAGGGTCATTTGGAATGTGTAGTATGGTGGGGTGGGGATTGGGGATGGGTGGGGTGGGGATTGGGGATGGGGCGGGGTGTGACCAGTAGGGTGCGGCAGTAGAAATATGTGTGTATTGGGGAGAGGGGCTGGTGTCTTGATTGCTTGGTTACCAGCAGTGTAAGCAATCTACTTGGCAGAAGAGCATGGTCTTATAAATTGAACAACTGTATTAATGAAAATATGGACCTCTTATAATAAAAAAAATACGAGACCATTTATTTTATATTTGTTTTTGTCCATTGGTTCAAATCAAGTTAGAATAAAAATCAACACATACAGCACTCTGTAGGCAAGATTGTCAAATATTGAATTTCAGAATTTTTTTTCAATTATTCCAGTAATTTGTTCACATGCTAATTATACAAAGCAATTTTTATAAGTAAGGTATTGACAGAGCGAATGTTTTGTAATTGTAGTTTTATTTAGGCGCATTGTAAAAACAAGGACTAGTAATTTTTGTATAATCACAAAGATCTGCTGTAAAAATTGAAATAATTTCTCCATTTTAATAAATATTGCTTTTGAATTTGATTCATTTACTAAATTGCGATTGCAATCACG
The DNA here is from genome assembly GCA_029582265.1 of Zoroaster sp. YZ-2022. Classification (NCBI taxonomy): domain Eukaryota; kingdom Metazoa; phylum Echinodermata; class Asteroidea; order Forcipulatida; family Zoroasteridae; genus Zoroaster; species Zoroaster sp. YZ-2022. The sequence goes on along the minus strand of CM055825.1, from coordinate 6,485,490 downwards.
TACTTAGTAAATAAATATTTAGTAAATTAGGAATTTAAATAAATATTGCTTTTGAATTTGACTCATTATTTACCAAGCTGTGATTGCAATCAAGTACTTATTAAAAATAAATATTTAGTAAATTATAAATTTGTTGTCATTACAAAGAAAGATTTAAATAAATCAAATTAAGAAAAATATCATTTGTTAATGTTGTTTAATTACTGTGTATTTTGTTCATGAAAGTTATAACTTATAACTGTTTAAACTGAAACCAACTTTAAAATGTATACAGGGCTGGAACACAATCTTTGATAAAGGGAAGGTACAACTTTGATAAAAATGAAATGTTGTTTTTAAAGTGCGCTGCCATCATGTTGTCGGCTGATATGGATAAATGGAGAAGTGTAGGGCCTACTGCTTGAAGTGAACTGACAATGGAATTTGCAGAATTCAACTCGGAAGTAATATTTTGGTGGATGACTTTCGTAATGTTCAATTAGATTCTTTGTAAAGTTACTGGTGTTTTTGCACCTTCCCTTTATTGAATTTTGAAAGTGGTGCTGCCACAACTTCTCCAGCCTAATATAATGATCTGGTCACCAGGTCTTTGGCCAAAGCCTTTCTCACCACTTCCAAGTAGGTTCAATACTTAATGTCACTTTACATCTCGTCTGAATGTCAAGCTTTCGTATTTCAAAGGTTTAAAACTTTAATTATCACTATATACAGTATATACCTTTTTTTAATTGGGTATACCCGACAGGCACATGAAATTACATTATCGGACATTAGTCCCTACGGTACAAGTTTTTAAACGGCAAGAACAATACTGCGGCTTCGTTTAAACGAGAACAGCGATGGTTAGGTTTCTCAATAATTTCTTGGTACATGTCTTGTGTTTTCGCCGTCCTTTCTCACTTTCAACGTCAGCTTCAAGGCTATTTATCATTGTCAAAAGGTGCTGGCTTTAATCACAATGTATAAATGCAAAATATGTCTTCTTTACTTCTATTTTTATCCAATAATTGAGTTTTGTTTGTATAAATGTTGTCGATTTTAGTTTCCCGCGCTTCCAGAGCTTTTCCCGCGAAGAAAGACGTTGATAATTTCCAATAAAATAGGTGTTTACTCATATTAACATAAATAATGTTATTTGTTTAATTTAATTATTATATTTTTGAGAACAACCATGTTTAAAGTTTTGTTTCATGAACCATGCGTAAAATAATAATCTTGATTGAGGATGTATTCTTGCACGTCAAAAATGGAGTCGCGCGTTAATCGTCGGATGGGCTAGAGTGTTGGTTTTAAACGGTCATTTGCAAGAAAAATGCACAGATAACTTTTGATGTGCGCAGATAGGAATTTGGGTAAGGAACCAAAGAACATATTTTTATGGTTTTCACTATTCCAATTTTGCATATTTCGTTTCCCTTTTTGCGTTTGAATGAAAGAGTTGCCGTATACGGCAACCTTAACGTTGTCGTATAATGAAACGTTGCCGTATTCAGCAACTCAAGGTTGCCGTATATAGCAACGTTGCCGTATTTGGAGTTTTCCCGGACTGAATTGATTCGCTTTCTTTGCACTAGCATGACTAGTAGTAGTACAGTAGTCATATATATAATTCTTCATATTGCTTTTTATTCATTTAAAAATATGGAAATGGTTTGAGGCTTGATTGAGGTTTCTCATTGTCGTACTCTCGGATTCGGTTACTCGGATTCGGTGACGCATCGTACCGATCAGGTACCCAGACGTAATGTATGGGGCCAGACTACACATTTTCTCTTCAAATATCCCCGCCTCGAATGACGTCACGAACAGCGCCACCATGTGTCAATGTAAAGGGGTGGCCTATTCTAAAGTCGTAAATACAATAAAACCACTATTTCTGTAACCTTAGTTACTTGTTTATTCACATTCCACTCATAAAAATGTATATATTTATGACAAAAGCTACATTTGGACAAAATACCAGTGCCAGGTGCCTTTAAGGAGACACTGACATTGGGGAGACAATTTCGTGTCTCCCTAATGTTTTGACTAAGTTTATTTGTACTTCCATGTACAACAGGTATTCAAAACACAGTTCCGCTGCATGCCAGGGGGCCCGCCAAAACTATGCAGTGTTCCATTTTGTTGTGGGGGGGGGGGTTATAAATTGGAGAAAATGAAAGGGGCGTTTAGGGTGGGTATATCGAACACAGTTAGAAACGGTACATTAGGGAGAACTTATGTTTTTCCTTGATTACTAATTAAGCATGCGCTATATCTTTATTATATTACCGCAGCTGTGTTATTTTATAGGCATGGCAGTAATTCCTAGGATTTTTAACAATAGTTGTGGTTTTCTTCAATAATTACACCCCTAAGTAATCCCAAATCTGGTCCAAAAGTGTGACGTCACATGGAAGTGGTAGCGTCCCGCGTGCATAGCATGCACCGTGTATAAAATAATGCATAATGCGACGCGGTGAGGTACAGTGTACGTACATACGTGTGTAGTGCAGTGTATGTGGGATCCGGAAGCCGAATGTGCATGTGAGAAACGTGAACTGAAGTTAACTGCTGAAGTGAACTAATCTTTAAGAAAAGAAGTACTCCTGAAAGGTAAGCCAGTCTTTTTCAGGTACTCCCTTTTATAATTTTTTATAGTTATTTGTAGGCTTAGATGTGGCTGCACCTTTGCAGTCCCGTAACCCCGAATCTGGGCCAAGAGTGCCCCGCTGAAGCCCGAAGAGTGAAGGCGACATCGGTAATAATAAACGCAGGGCCTAACGTTAGGCATAATTTTGGGAAAGATTTTACTTTGAAACTTCCAACCAAAATGGGTCAGAAATAGTGAAATTAAAATTTAAAAAATCAGTTTGTGTTCAAAAATTTTATAAACACATGGCACAAACCTTCAATTTTCGTGAAAAATAGGGGAATAGTGTGCGTTGGGAGTAACGTAGCAACTCAGTCCGGGAAAACTCCAAATACGGCAACGTTGCTATATACGGCAACCTTGAGTTGCTGAATACGGCAACGTTTCATTATACGGCAACGTTAGGGTTGCCGTATACGGCAACTCTTTCATTCAAACGCAAAAAGGGAAACGAAAAGAAGCAGGTCATTTCGTACCTTCGCAAACTCGTACCTTCGCAAACTCGTACGTCTGTTAAGTCAAGTCGTACCTTCGCAAACTCGTACCTTCGCAAACTCGTACCTTCGATTAAGTCAAGTCGTACCACCGGTTTTTTGAAACTGTTACGTGGTTTGGGTTTACGAATGAATAAAATATTAGAAAGTGCCGGGTTTTTGCGTGAAACTGTTAGAAAGTGTCGGGTTTTTGAGTTCTGGTACGGGGTTTGGGTGACGTGTCCAGCAGTCCGTCATCAATTAATGCTTTGTTAATAATACTGCAGTACTGATTATTTGTCACCGGTTTTTTGAAACTGTTACGTGGTTTGGGTTTACGAATGAATAAAATATTAGAAAGTGCCGGGTTTTTGCGTGAAACTGTTAGAAAGTGTCGGGTTTTTGAGTTCTGGTACGGGGTTTGGGTGACGTGTCCAGCAGTCCGTCATCAATTAATGCTTTGTTAATAATACTGCAGTACTGATTATTTGTCAGACAACAGCCTTGATGTCCCTTAATTAGTTTCCTGTCAAACCCCGGTTCTTTATTTGTCAATGACTTCCACCGCTCTTTGATGTCGCCGTCACCATGCTTCACGACCACACGGCACCTCCTTTGATGCCGCCGGTCGATTTAATTAATGGTGCTTATAATGCTCGGGATAGCGTCCCTGCGAAACAATTGTGCCAATTGTGGAATTGTGAGCTGTGCACCCGGCAGTCTGGTGTGGCGTTGGATGAAGAGGTGCCAATGGAGGAGGTCGACTCCTTCCATTGTGCTTCGGATTTCAACGTTTCCCGGCAGCTGGTTCCAGTCGGCGAGAGCACCCGGCAGTCTGGTGTGGCATTGGATGAGGAGGTGCCAATGGAGGAGGTCGACTCCTTCCATTGTGCTTCCGATTTCAACGTTCCCCAGCAGCCGATGGAGGAGACCATCCCCGACTTGCCCTTACCCGGCGTCATTCAAGAACTTGGCGAGGAGACTGTAGTGACATTCAAGGTTACCGAGAGCGGTACCCAGCGTGGGAAGAAAATTCTAGTGAGCGACCACAAGAACCAACTGACCTTGCCTTCACAATTGTTGAGGACGCCATTCCTGAAGGTTTTCTTCAACGAGACATTCGTGTTGGAGAGGCACGTCACATCCTGTTCTTCACCGAGGAACAATTAGGCGTCTTGAACAAGGCAAAGACCTGGTATATGGACGGCACCTTCAAGATCGTCAAGAAGCCGTTCTACCAACTATTCAGCATCCATGCCTTCGTGAAGGGAGAAGACGGAGGGCAGAAGCAGGTTCCCCTAGCCTTCTGCCTGTTGTCTCGCCGGACCAAGAAGGACTATGCGAAGGTGCTGAAGGTGATCAAGCGCAAGCTTCCTTCCGAGGGTGGCAATGTCCAGGAGATGGTTGTGGACTTTGAGGCAGGATTGTGGTCTGCCATCCGCAAGGTGTTCACAAATGTGCAAGTCAAGGGATGCCTCTTCCACTGGACTCAAGCAGTTTGGCGTCATTGTCAGAGCATTGGTTTGGCAGTGCCCTTCACCAATGATCCTGCAATTCATTGTTTCGTGAAGAAGCTCATGGCCCTGCCGTTCCTCCCATTTGAACACATACAACCGGCATTCAATAAGTTGAAGGACATGGCAACCCATCCTGTGCTGGCCGCACTTTGTACTTACATTGAGGACACTTGGATCACCAGCACCAAGTGGAGTCCAGACACCTGGTCGGCTTTCATGCGGAGTGTCAGAACTAATATAACGATGTCGAAGGGTGGCACAGGAGAATCAACTGGAAGGCGGGGCGCCATGGCCTGCACTTGTACAGAGTCATCGAGCTTCTTCACCACGAATCCGCCCTGGTGTCTCTGCAGATGAAGCTGGTCAGAGAATCCAAGTTGCGCCGGTACCAACGCAAGCAGTACCAGCGTGTTCAAGGCAAAGTATTCCAAGCCTGGGATCGGTACCTGGCTGGCGAACTGACGATTAATCGTTGAATGCTTTTTTATTTTTCCTCAAAGTCCAACCTTGTTTCATAATGTAGTGATATGGAATTATCAGTCAATTAAATAATGTAATTGAACTGATTGCCTTATAGAATTCCCGCAGTAGATTTGAGCATGGGTGTGGAAAGGTTTATTATTTGGCAATCAAAATTACCTACTTTCTTTTTATGAAGTTACCGGAAACAGTCAGGATGCCGGCAAACGTAAACGTACCCAAATTCCGTTGATGATAAAAATCGATTTTTGTAAAGGGATGCGTGTATGTTTTTCTTGTAACGTAAAATAAAAAAGAAATGGACCAATCACAGAAAGGAATAGTGATCTTTTGGTTATGCATACATCTTTATTGGTACGAAGGTACGAGTTTGCAAAGGTACGAGTTTGCAAAGGTACGAGATGTCTTAACCGACGGTACGAGTTTGTGAAGGTACGAGTTTGCGAAGGTACGAGTTTGCGAAGGTACGAGTTTGCGAAGGTACGAAATGACTCGAAAGCAAACGAAATATGCAAAATTGGAATAGTGAAAATCATAAAAATATGTTCTTTGATTCCTTACCCAAATTCCTATCTGCGCACATCAAAAAGTTATCTGTGCATTTTCTTGCAAATGACCGTTTAAAACCAACACTCTAGCCCATCCGACGATTAACGTGTGACTCCATTTTTGACGTGCAAGAATACATCCTCAATCAAGATTATCATTTACGCATGGTTCATTCATGAAACAAAACTTTAAACATGGTTGTTGTTCTCTAAAATATAATAATTAAAATTAAACAAATAACATTATTTATGTTAATATGAGTAGGCCTAAACACTTTTTTTAAATTGTATTTTAAATATATACTAGGGCCTACATTGGAAATTATCAACGTCTCTCTTCGCGGGAAAAGCTCTGGAAGCGCGGGAAACTAAAATCGACGACAACATTTATACAAACAAAACTCAATTATTGGATAAAAATAGAAGTAAAAGAAGACATATTTTGCATTTATACATTGTAAGCCAGCACATTTTGACAATGATAAATAGCCTTGAAGCTGACGTTGAAAGTGAGAAAGGACGACGAAAACACAAGACATGTACCAAGAAATATATTGAGAAACCTAACCATCGCCGTTCTTGTTACCACAAACGAAGCCGCAGCATTGTTTCGGCCGTTTAAAAACTTGTACCGTAGGGACTAAATAGGGTATAAATCCCTAGGCCTATGTCCGATAATGTAATTTCATGTGCGTTTGGGCTTTTTTACGCTTTTTTATGTGATGGGGGCTGTCGGGTAAGGCCAATTAAAAAAGGTACATGTATTTAAGGACCCCAATGGAAATAAGCCTATTTTATTGGCTTTTTGGGTTATCCTTGGATAAATATGGTATGTTTTTTATTGTATTTTTGTAATGTGTCTTGTACTTTTATCATCTTTTTATCCGAATAAATTCAAATCAAATCAAATCATATACTATATATAGTGATAATTAAAGTTTTAAACCTTTGATATACGAAAGCAAAGGAGCTTGAAATTCAGACGAGACGTAAAGTAACACTATTAAAGTATTGAACCTACATGGAAGTGGTGAGAAAGGCTTTGGCCGAAGACCTGGTGAATCACATCACTCCTCACTTGGCCCGTCCTAGTGACCTGATCATTATATTAGGCTGAAGAAGTTGTGGCAGTACCACTTTCAAAATTCAATAAAGGGAAGGTACAAAACACCAGTAACTTTACAAAGAATCTAATTACGAAAGTCATCCACCAAAATATTATTTTCGAGTTGAATTCTGCAAATTCCATTGTCAGTTCACTTCAAGCGAGACAAGTACAATAGTACACTTCTCCATTTATCCATATCAGCAGACAATGATGGCAGTGCAAATTTAAAAACAATATTTAATTTTTATCAAAGTTGTACCTTCATCAAAGATTGTATTCCAACCCTGTATACATTTTAAAGTTGGTTTCAGTTTTAACAGTTATAAGTTATAACTTTCATGAACAAAATACACAGTAATTAAACAACATTAATTTGATTTATTTAAATCTTTCTTTGTAATGACAACAAATTTATAATTTACTAAATATTTATTTTTAATAAGTACTTGATTGCAATCACAGTTTGGTAAATAATGAGTCAAATTCAAGAGCAATATTTACATTTATTTAAATTTCTAATTTACTAAATATTTAGTCTTCAGCTTCTAGTCGGCCTTCAGCCAGCAGTCAGTCTTCAGCTTCTAGTCGGCCTTCAGCCAGCAGTCAGTCTTCAGCTTCTAGTCGGCCTTCAGCCAGCAGTCAGTCTTCGGCTTCTAGTCGGCCTTCAGCCAGCAGTCAGTCTTCAGCTAGTGTGACACGACAAACTCAGAGAGGTGTGTACATTCTACTTCATGCTTTGGAAATTATTTTTGTTTTACATGTATAACAATTGTAGCTGTAAACCCTGCAACAACCATCAAAGTGGTGGCTTGTCCTTAGCCAGTACTCAGAAGGCAGCAGAGGACAGAGTTGGCGAATGCTTGTTAAGAGGCTTTCATTGGCGCTCCAGCAGGTTATATGAGTGTTGGTGGTGATGATGATGGTGAATGGGATGATATGATGTTGATGACTTATGACGACAAGTTCTGATTAAAATAGGCCAACGTGTTGCAACACGGTGGCCTACTTTGGTACAACGCCTTTTAGTTAAGTAACTTTAACACCACTAAAGTTATGGAATAATCCCAAGAGCAGCAATATAAACCAAGACTTTGATAGTCTTGTCTCATGGTATTTCCTACTTTAGAAATGTTTCACCCTTTAACAAATTTGTTGGTTGAGTAGCAATTTTTGTAAGCAATGTTCATTGTATTTTCCAGGTCAAAGAAAAAGGCGCGTGCCTTTTCTTGATGAGAGCGACAGTGAGAGTGATAGTGATAATGACGACGGGGAACCAGTGGCAGCTTCATGTCATGCCGAGAAGGGTATGTAAAATAAGTCGTAACGTAATCTTAGAGCAACTTTGTTTCATTTAGTTGAAAGTGCATATATACAGGGTTTATAACAAAAGTACATGTATACCGAAACTGAAGACCAGCTTGATTAATATGGGATATATTTGGCCTTCAAATCCGGTTATAACTTTTTACTCACCCTGTATATTGGGGTACGCTGTTATATGCAGATGCCTGCAGATTCATGCAGCTGCATAGTTCTCTACTGTGAATCACTATTGGGAAAGTAAATCAAAGCATGTTGGGGCAGGCTGCCCTTATCACTTTTATGGTTCAAGTTTTTAGTGGTGACATGCTTTCCCAAATTGTACGTTCCAGATGTTTTTTGGTAAAATGTTAACCTATGTTGTATCCTCATACTGATAACATTTTTGACAAGAAATCAATTCATGAGTGTGGTATATAATAAAAACTGGAAGGTCAAACATTTGAAGAAAAAAAAGTTTAATGTTTCAACACCCAAAAACCAGATTTATAGGGTTTTCCACCACTTTTTGTCATCTGTAATGTGATAAACTTTGGATCCCTTTTTTGCAGCCCGGAGCTACACAAGATGGAGCAAAGTTAATACAACTTTGGTTGCCAGGCATTTCAACGATATAATTAAAGGAAATTCCTCTAAGTCCATCCCAGGTCAGTATTTGTAAGCAATGTAGTATTTAAAAGTAATGTTTTTACAAATATTAGTGGACTCCATTTTTGATGAAGAACAGGATCAAAACTTTGTGTATTCTTTGGAATTGAATTATTGTATGGCAGTCATTTCAATTATTAAGCTGTCATCAGTGAGGTCACTCGCCACACTAATCGATCGATAAAGTAGATAGCATTAGATCCTGCTAACTCTAGTGTTATATCCACAATGCTTCTAAGGTTTTTCTGTATATCATTTTGACACTACAGCAGGCAAGATCAACCTCTTTAAATTTAAGTTATAGCTGACATCGTAGATTATCCTTAAATTATTCCAAAAGTAAAAATCTTTTCTCACTGTCAATGTAGTCTTTCATTTCGAAACTAACATAACTTATTCTTTATGCAGGGAGACAGGAAGTTGAAATATTTCTGAAAACTCACCATTTGACGTACACTTGGGAGGCAATCCGCAATAAAGTAATGAATGAGCGAGTGAAATGGCAGCGCCTTATTCAAAAACGAGTGGATAGTTTTATGTGAGTAGAGTACAACATCCACATATTTAAGGACTAGTCTCAAATATGCTGGGTACACTATTAGCAAGAGCACTAGTGGAACACGTAATGATGTATTGTATGCCACAAGGCCGAAGACATATGGGACATATTTATCTTCAAGCAGACTTGACGCACAGGAAAGATCCTCGGCGAATGTGTACGCTGTGTCCACTCGTCGGCAGTCATCCTAACAACAATGACAGCTGGGAAGTGACCACAGCATATGTGTTCGCTGAGGATGTATATGTAGAGTATATGTGCAGTCAGTAAAACACGCACAACTTATGCCCAGTTTCCATATAGTTGTTCTAATTGCCGACAAGAATCAGGATCGTGGATTCAAGTTTGCTTGAAGATAAAATTTAATATCATAGCCAAGTCTCTGTAAAGTTTATATGCTTTTTCAGCAAACTTAATTCTGATTGTTCATGTTGAAATTAGTTTTGAAATTATTTTAATTTTAATGGGAGATGATTAAACAGCAGCACACCTGAATGGCATGCACACATGTGCATCACAAGTCTCTTTTGCATATGCACTTGAGCAGTTTTCTTTTTCGTTGTACTAGATATCCTTAGTATAGGAGTGTGTTCCAGAGTTGTAGTATTAATTATTTACTAATAACCTTATAGTGGGCTGGTAAGCAGTTGATTCACATGTTAATAGTTTGAGCTCAGTTTCCTGTAGTTGCAGGTGAGCAATTTGCTGTTTAGAAATTAATGTTTTGATGAGCAGTGCTTTCATGATTAATTAATTATTAATCTTTTCGACCAAAAAGTATCCATATCTGAACCAAACATGTAAAAAGCCTGGGCATTTCATTGCATATCATTAATGGATCATACTTCATTCCAGTGCAGTTTGTCAAAGTACCTTTGGGAGACATTTGAGAGTTGGAGAAGTACATGTACATTATGGAGACACTTCACCCATAATAATTTTATAAAATGGACCAACGCTTTAAAGTCACCTTAAATTCTGTATTTGATTTCCGTCGTAAATGCCACCTACTTTTACTGTTTTTACCACTTAATGTAAAGGAGTAATTTACTGTTCAGAAATAACTGTTTTGATGCGTACTTGCTACTCATGATTATCATTGTGATAGACCATGGTCTTTTAGGGAAAAAAGATTTCCATTGTCAGCCATGTTTTAAAAAGATCCTATAAAATGTATCAGCAAAACCTTATACCATTCTTGATTTTGTACCATGTCCGAATTGCTATTTTATGTACATAAAATACAAGATGGTTTCTAAAGCCCATAAAGGTTGTAATGACGACTCTCAAAGATCATGGCGACGACAGTATTTGAAAGGATACAAAACCACATCAATTCACGAAAGCTTTTCTTTAAAAAAGTTGACTTGGAGACAATTATCTCGCAAAATATTTTTCCGGATGCTTTGATCAGGGAAAAAATATTTTAGAATTTGAATCTCTCAAGTGCCAAGTAATTATTTTTCACAAAATTAAACCACTGACAGTGGATAATATAAGTGAACAAAACCACTGAGTATCCAGCTGGGAACCACACATCGTTCCAACCCATAGTACCTCGGTTTGACATTTTTAACGTGTACATGGTATGTTAGCAAATTGGACATGTATGGTCAAGTCGAAATCATTGCAAATAGTGTCGTCCTCTAAGTTGTCCAAGCTTTAAAAAGATGGTTTTGCACCATATCTCTGCAGTCATGTCTTTCTCAGATTGCTCTTGTCAGAATGCGTGAATAAACCGGTATAAAAAAAGAAAAATGTATATATGTACTTTTTATTTCTTTATTTCTTGATCATAATAGCTGCTTCCAGGCTTAAACATTTCTTTCTGTATCCCAAATTCTCTAAATAGAGGGCAAAATCCCTCAAGTTCAAAATAGGAAGTTGCTCTTTAGAAATTGACAAGGTTCCAGGGGCGGATCCATGGTCAAATGGCCTGAACGTTTGAAATGAGATGGTAAATTTAATTTTTTTTTTTTACGTGATCGATTTTCAAAGAGAGGGAATCCCCCACCCCCGGATCCACCCGTGCAAGGGTTCGTGATACATGTATATTGACCTTTAGGTGTACTTTGTCTGAACTACATTGAAAAATTTAATAGATTTTTGTGTTGAGTCGATAATAAAAAAAATATATAAGCGTCGGTGTACTGATTCACCAAGGCTAATTCAGTCATGTTCCTTCGCTATTGCCGCGCACACTGTATATCGTGACTGGACCAAGCGTTAAAGCGCTGTGCACGAGCGAGTTCACAAGCAATCAGTAACTCTGCCGGCAAACAGGAAATCAGCCTTAGCCAAGGCTATTATAATAAGACCTATACACTAATTAAGTTCCTCCATACACTTCAGTTTATATTTTAAGGTACCTTTGGGAGACACATTAAAATTGGTCAAGTCACCTTGAGGAGACATTTTATTTATATTATGTTTTCCGGCCAAATTGTTAATTCTGATTGTTCCTGCAAACTGTTAATTGTAATTGTTCGTGTTGGACCTCCAAGACGTTTATTTTCTTGTTTGGCACCATTGTCTCAAAACCTGGATGACTTTGTATAGAACGAGTGTATCATTTTAGCATTTAAGTGATATATGTGGCATTGCTTATAAAAATGTATTAGGGAGACATGTCTCCCAAAGGTACCATATAAATATATTAGGGTGATATTGTCTCCCTAAGGTACCAATTGTAGAAAGAAAACGGTAAGGAGACACGAATATCAACAAAATTTGGCTATATCTGAAGCAGCTTTTCTGAGACCTAGGGTTGCTGTCAACAACAACTCGGCGTCTGTTCGTAAGCATTTGCCAATAGGGTAGTAAATATTTCGATGTTTAATTTAGGTGATATGAACATGTATAGGAAATGTCTCCCAGAAGTACTTAATATAACGGGGTCTCCCAAAGGTGCTATGCAAAGTTATATATATATATATATATATATATATATATATATATATATATATATATATATATATATATATATATATATATATATATATATATATATATATATATATATATATATATATATATATATATATATATATATATATATATATATATATATATATATATATATATATATATATATATATATATATATATATATATATGACCTGCCCCATAGAGCAATAGATAATTGGCATAGTGGACCGCCCACCAACATAGGGGCTGGTTAGCTCAGTTGTGAGACGCTCGTACGGTAATCGAGAGGTCGCGGTTCGAGTCCGGCATCAGCCAATTTTTCTTCGCTGGCGAACCGTTTATAATATTTCAGGTCAGTTTCTCCATATAAATCTACTTTGTGTACAGCCACATAAAAGGCTTGTGTCCCGTTAATTGTGTGATCCCGCTACTGCCGTTACCCAGGTTGTTTGCATCTGACCGAGGCTTGATCCCTGGCTACTCGGCAGATATGGTTTGGCCGTTGACCCGGCCCCATAGAGCAATAGATAATTGACATAAGTGGACCGCCCACCAACATAGGGGCTGGTTAGCTCAGTTGGTAGAGCGCTCGTACGGTAATCGAGAGGTCGCGTGTTCGAGTCCGGCATCAGCCAATTTTCCCCCCTAATATTTCAGGTCAGTTTCTCCATATAAATCTACTTTGTGTACAGCCACATAAAAGGCTTGTGTCCCGTTAATTGTGTGATCCCGCTACTGCCGTTACCCAGGTTGTTTGCATCTGACCAGGGCTTGATCCCTGGCTACTCGGCAGATATGGTTTGGCCTCTGACCTGGCCCCATAGAGCAATAGATAATTGGCATAAGTGGACCGCCCACCAACATAGGGGCTGGTTAGCTCAGTTGGTAGAGCGCTCGTACGGTAATCGAGAGGTCGCGGGTTCGAGTCCGGCATCAGCCAATTTATCTTCGCTGGCGAACCGTTTATAATATTTCAGGTCAGTTTCTCCCTATAAATCTACTTTGTGTACAACCACATAAAAGGCTTGTGTCCCGTTAATTGTGTGATCCCCGCTACTGCCGTTACCCAAGTTGTTTGCATCTGACCGGGGCTTGATCCCTGGCTACTCGGCAGATATGGTTTGGCCTCTGACCTATATGTATATAAGTTGTAGGCCTATGCAAAATGTCTGCAAAAAACACAAAAAACGTTTTATTGTACTATTGTGTTATAATAGTGTTAAGTGTGGGAATTAATAATGTAATTTCAAATTGAGTGTACAAGAATATATATGCTGCACGCACAATGGGATATTGATTATCTGAACAAGATCAACTTTAACAGTGTTCAATTTATTGAATGGAATTTTGAATGTGAGTGAACATTATCAGAGCCATATGTAATCATAATGTAATAACGACAATTCTGTTTTTCTAAAATAATTACTGTTATTGGCGTCTGCTAGCATCCCCCAAAGACCTACATACCCACAGTTGTGGTCAATGCACCCTCTAATTAAATCATTTGAATAAAACGTGTCTGGTTTCTGTTCTCCGTGCGCGTCGCGTCAGACCCGCGCATCGGCATTTTTGTTTTATTTTACTTACTTATTTTGCTACGAAACGATGTCCAATTGCAGCCCAAATGGCTGGATTGATTGGAATTCTGCTGTGCTGTGTTTTAAACGACTTTTTCACACAGGGGTAAGAACATTTTCCTGATTTGTGAGGCTTCTCTTAGACACCATACTTGGTTTATGGGAAATTTGGTCCCCGCGTATACATGTATCACGGATTTCCTATTGCCCCAAAAAAGCGCGTCACTGCACCTTTTTGAAGCTGACCTATAA